>JAWPHD010008973.1:0-109116 GCA_037043455.1 Cyrtodaria siliqua | reverse complement strand
GGACCGTTTGTCTTGAAAACAAGCAAGCGTCACAGATGATCTAGACTATGGGGAATGTCCGAGTAATCCGATCAATGTTATGCGATGCGATGCTGACGTAGATGGATAAAACAATTTTTTCTAGTCAATACTCATGGGTCATCTATTTTCCAAGTACAAACTAGAAATTCTGCGGACAAAATGGGCTCCAGTAACTCTCTAGATTTTGGATAAAGCTACATAACGGGTGTGATAAAAACCGATGTGTGCTCGGTGTCATTTTGATATTTTTGACAAGTGTCAAATTGGATAAAATATATCTATTTATTTGTGCAAGTTTTCTTATTGGATCTTAATCATGTCGGATACACGAGTAGAGAGCACAGAGGAAAAACAAGAAGCTCAATACAGGTGTTTGTTTTAAAATGTTACTGCATCTACACATTATAACAAAAATATTTCTCCCATAATTTATTATTTAATCTAAAGTTAGTCATTTGTGTGATGGCATGTGTGACACAGTGTCAAAGTCATGAATGTGTGATTGTGTTTACCACACTATCTCTAAAAGAGGTCCATGACAGTGAAATAAATAAAAACAAAAAGGTCTTTATGATATTTATCTAAGCTAAATGGGTAAAATAATTTAATTGTTTAACAACTCGTCTGATAGCATCTCGGAGATCTTAGAAGTATTGACTATTGTCAAGTCTGTGATTTATGGATATTTGCCCAGTTTTGGGTACAAAGCGTCCAACTGGGTATGTTTCATACCCTACAGTTTGACGTTTCGTACCCTGGCCTTTAGATGTTTCGTACCCTGCTGTTGGACAATAAAGTCATTGGGCTTCACTGTTTCAGACAGGAATTAACTGTCTAATAATGTTTAATTGTTTAGTTGTTTGTGTTTTATTAAAACATTTTGTTACCATCAGTGTTTTTTTTATGTGTTTTGTGAATGCAGCCTGTGCCTGTGCCATTGTGAAAAATAGCGGCATTTTTCTAGAAATTGTAAAAATTGCGAAATATTATTACAAAAGAAAAAGAAACATTTTTCACTTTTAATTTCAGTTTAATTAATATCCCTTGGTTTTAAGTTTTTTTTGGGGTAAATACAGACTAGTTTTAACACCAGCGTATATTAAGACTAGTATCCTTACTGGTCTGTATTTACCCTAAAAAAAAATAAAAAAAAATATTTTTTTTTTCTGATTGTGAATTTTTTGGGTATAATTGTGAAAAAAGTATACTTTTTGGCATTGTGAATGGGGCCGAATAACGGCCCCAAATTAGGCATAAAAAAACACTGACCATGCTATTGATTTTGAGAGTAAAATACACACACAAAAGTCGACATTATTACTAGATTTGTGATGAATTTTGTTCACCTATTCAGAGGTTATGTAAACTCTAAAAAGACACAGTTATGTACATTAACGCAATAATGGCTAATAAGATTGCGACAGATTGATTCTGTTTTCTTTGGTAAAAATATGATTTAGTAAAAATATAATTTGGTAAAAGTATAAAACAATGCAATGTTTTCTTTGGTAAACATATAAAACAATGTATAACTCGTGTGAAAAGGGGAACTTTATAAAAAGGGGAACTTTATATTAATTTTACATAAACTAATAGAACATCACATTCCAATATACATGTAAAATACAAAATCACCGATATGAATCAGGCATGTGTACATATCTATAACATGAATTTAATTAGCATACACAGTACGCTTTGGGTACTTAACTGGGTACGAAATGTCCAATGAGGCAAGGTATCAAACGCCGAAGGTACGAAATGTCCATAATACAAAATAGTGACATTAGGCCACCCTAATTTTAAATTTTGGGTCGGTAGGTAGCAAATTGTGTTTTTTATTTAGAAAAAAATAAAATTAACAAAAGAAATGCCATTTTTAGCTCTACTGATCAGAGATCAGCAGAGATTATGCCGTGGTGCGGCGTCCGTCGTCTGTCCGTCCGTCCGTCCGTTAACTTTTTTTTTGTAGCGACTACTCCTCTGAAACTACTGAATAGATTTTCATGAAACTTTACAGAAATGTTGCCCATGGAGTCTAGTTGATCCTAGCAAAAATTCATGTTGATGTGAAATCCAAGATGGCCACCAAATCTAAAAATAGATTTTTAAAAAACAAGTTTGTAGCGACTACTTCTTGAAAACTCTAAGTGATATTGATATGGGACTTTTTCTAACATGCTCAACATGACATGATGTTGGTCCTTATAGAAAATCATTTTGATTCGACGTTAAACATGGCTGCCAGTGGCCATCTTTGTTTACATAGAGTTATATAATGAAAACTTGTAGCGACTACTCCTCTGAAACTACTTGACAGATTTTCATGAAACTTCACAGGAATGTTGCTCTTGATGTCTTTTTGATCCTAGCAAAATTTTAGGTCGACCAGAAATTCAAGATGGCCGTCACAGCTTAAAATAGATTTTTAAAAAATAAGTTTCTAACGACTACTTCTTGAAAACTATTGACGAGTGAAATTCGAATCCGGACGAGTGAAACCAATGAATCGGTCGTCCGAGAGGACGAGTAACATTTCAGTATAAAACAACAACAAAGAAAATAGTTCTTAAATAGTTTATTAAGCCATTAAATGCAGTAAATAGTCGCAACTCTGTTTATTCACCGATATATTGCAATTTATAACCGGATATTGGGAAATGACGCATTTCCGTTTTGGGACATACTAAAATGCGGCTCCCGTTCTAATTTCACGGAGCGCGCATGTTACGGTATTTGATGTTATACAAATAACACTTACACCCGGGAAATCTTTAAGGAAATTTGTCAGCTTTTAGGTGTCTGGGACCAGAGCCTTTAGGAAGGGGGATTGCAAAAGTATGCTGTTTTCCTGTATTCATACATGTGATATTTTCAGGAGGGTTACCAGGGAGATTTGACTTTTTTTTCAGGGAGATTTGACAAAATTCAGAGAGGTTTTTATACTCAAATTTTTAACGCGTACCGGTATATTTTTTTTCTGATATAAACCTTAATAAAGGGGGTAAATCAGCATAAAAACATGATATTTTATACATACAAACGTTGAATACTGTTTATTTCATGTTAGCATAGCATATATTCAAGTATAGCATGTAATTAAACACTTTATATAGACTCTGTCCACTTTTTAACCACTAATTACAACAAGACTTGGCTGCTGCCAGCATCACCTTTGAGTTAATGATGATCATTAATCTGCTTTCATAAACATACCATAAAATAACATCATTTAAATCTGCTAGGGTATATATCTTGAGACTCTGTCCACTTTTTAACCACTAATTACAACAAGACTTGGCTGCTGCCAGCATCACCTTTGTCGGTTGAAAGTCTACACAATTGTTCACATTATTAAACTTGGCACTCATCAATATTATATACCAAATATCAATCGATGCCGAATTCGCTTATTACCATCCCACTTACAGTCGGTGTATTCCTTAATCCTATCATAATCAACCTCCCATGGACATTACAGGTATCGCCGCCACACAATTAACCAATTACCTGACATGCTAATCCTTTTAATTACCCGCCCAGGGGCAATGTTTTCACAGATATAGATAAGACGACAAGTGTTTATTCTAGATCATTCGGAAAACTCGGTCTTCATCTAATAAATCATAGCAATTACCCAAAAGGATTCGCAAATAGCGAAATTTTGTAACTCGGCGGAAAATACCGGGAGGCCGGGAGATCCCATGAAATTCCGGGAGAAATTAGCTTCCGGCGGGAGATATCACATGTATGTGTATTGGAGTTTAACATTTTCTACTAAAAAAATGTGTGTGTTTTTTAAAAAGGGGAATTTTTCACAGGAAAAGGGGGAAATATATACCATGTATACCATGCCAGAGTAACTGTAATGGCCATGATCAGGCTGTAGTGAACTATAGAATATGAATATAGTCATCTATAATACTGGTCAAAGTTCCATAATTTTCATTGATTTATATAAAGAAAAAAACAACACATTATGATGTTTCTCTTTGTTTTATTTATATATAATAGTGTTAAATGATGGTATCTGACTTCTTTGACTTATAAACTTTTACAATCAGAGCAGGACGAGTAAACATCCTATAAGGACGAGTAACATGTCAATGCCACTTGTCCTACAGGACGAGTATAAAGTAAAATATATTTCTTCCCCTGTAAGTGATATTGATATGCGTCTTTTCCTAAAATGATCATTATGACATGATGAGTTGATCCTTGTCGAAAATTATTTTGACTCGACGTTAAACATGGCTGCCAGTGGCCATCTTTGTTTACATAGAGTTATATCATGAATGAAAACTTGTAGCGACTACTCCTCTGAAACTACTTGACGGATTTTCATGAAACTTCACATGCATGTTGTTCTTGATGTCTAATTGATCCTAGCAAAATTTCAGGTCGGCTGGAAATTCAAGATGGCCGCAGTGGTTAAAAATAGATTTAAAAAATGTGATTTTGTGGTGACTACTTCTCAAAAAGCATAATTGATGTTGATTTGGAACCTTTAGCAAAATGACTGGCACGACATCTTGCAGGCTGATCAGGGTTTAACCCTCTTGGTGCTCATCAGTCATTTGATCGAAACACCCCTTTGTACTACAAATGGACTGGTCCAAATTAAAAGGACAGTCCATTATACATTCATAGAAGGGTAAGGATTTAGTCTCTTTTGTATTTTGACTCTCAGAAAAAGACTGAAAACAAATGGTAGGATTTTAAGATTTTATTTTAATTCTGATTTTCCACCTATAACCTCAGACCAGCAAATCTACTGAGATAGTAACATAATTCTCAGGAGAAATTGCATAACATGACCTGTGTTTGACCTGGTCACACACCTGCTATATTTCTGAATACAGACCATTCCATTTCTGTTACACAGTGTGTTTAGAGGATATACTAAGGTTGATGTTGTAAGGGATTTAATTGATACAGTTTTATAATTAAACTTTTTGGTAACATTATGACATTTTTATAAGCTTGAAAAAAATATATTCTTTAGAGTAGGATCAAATGGAATGAGATTATAATGTTGCATAATAAATCATAATATTTAGGAATATAGGAATATTGCTCTTGATGTCTAGTTGGTCCTAAGTAAAAATCAGGTTGGCCTAAAATTCAAGATGGCCAGCATGTCTAAAAATAGATTTATTAAATACAATATTGTGGCAACTACTTCTCTAAAACCGTAAGCGGTTTGGTACCTTTACCAAAATGACTTTTATAAATTTATTTACAGGATGTTGGTTTTGATGTCCAGTTATTTCCATTAAGTAAAAATCAGGTTGGCCGGAATTCAAGATGGCTGCCACAGCTTAAATACTCGTTTGTGGCAACTACTTAACAAAAAACATAAGTGGTATTGATTTGGAACCTTTACTAAAATGACTGGCATGCCATGTAGTTGGTCCTAAACAAAATTCATTGATTCTGTGTCAAACATGGATGCCTGCGACCATCTTTTTTTAGATAGAGTGATAATAGGAAAAACTTGTGGCGACTTCTTCTCTGAAACTGTTTCCATAAAAATTCACAGGTCTATCAGTAGAGCTTCAAGGTCATTGACCTCTTGTTTAATTAATAAAATGATATGGCATGTTTTCAGGGATTTTTCTGCATTTTTGGAAGTGGGGTCAGGGGCCTTTTGGATTGGGAAAAATGTGCGTGAAATCTACAAATTGGGAAAAATAATAATCACTATATTAGTTATAACATAGTAAGGCAGTAAATTTTTTTGGAACAGTTTCAAAATCAAGCTCTTCTACAAGTCTTTAACAAATACATTGTCAAATAGGGCTACCTTTAATATAAGAAATTTGTTTTTTGGGAATATATTTTGCTTTTTTTTTGGGAAAATAGGATATTTTGGATTGGGGTGAGGCCGAAATTCCGCCCCTCGGCCCCAAATTGAATCCCTGGTATTTAAATGAAAATCAATACAACTTTTTTAAAAATAAGATGACCATTTTGGTCCTTATTCGCTCATCTGATAACCGTGAAAAGAAAAAAAGGATTCAGTAATTTAGGGAAAGGATAAAACTAATCTTTTCAGTTGTAGAGTGTTAAATGTACCACAAACTTCAGAACTGTTAAACATTCCGTTTTGGAAATTGAAGCCATTTCAGGACTGTATTTAGCAATGACAACGCTTTTTACTATATTTTCAAAATTTTGTAAAAGAAAATGCACAAATAGAAAGAATATGTTTTCCCAAAAAGTATGCTGCTTAAATCATCAAAATCAAACTATAAAAAAAGTTAAAACTATTTTAACACCAGCTTTCAATAAAGTTTTTCTGTCACATTTTGTGTATCAATTCAGCCAGAAGCATAACGAAGCGTAAAAATCGATAACCAGCCTGTACAATTCTGCCTGCAGAGGCCCATAACCTGGTTTCACATTAATTTTGATTTTAAAAAAATGTGTAAAATGGCCTGACAACAGAGATCAAATTAATTGTTGATAACATCATTGTTTCAAGTATTTCCATTTGTGTGTGCCGGTACAATCTATTTGACACATCAGTTAAATTTAATTTATAAACATTTTTTTATTTTAAAAATCGACCAAAGAATATTTTCTTTCAACTCTGAATCAATCAAATGTGTGATAATTTTTTCCGATCACATCACTTTCTACTCAGAGTTGTCATTCCTTGCATCCACATACCTACAGGTAGAGACTGCGATCACATGTCTGGTCATAGAGTGACTGCAATTATTGACCTTCAAGTGCTCACCTGAACACGATGTGAAAAATTGCAAGAATCGGGAATTTATACATGTATATAATTCTGTTATTATTGTTCTTAGCAGCATCTCTATGCGACCGGCAATTTAAAATATTTGGGTTGGGCCTTTTTTCGGATTGGTCGGGGAAATGGCAAACATTAATTATTTTTTAAGTGTGGCCCAAGGTATAAAAATAATATACACAGGCATTACGGTCCTATAGGACAGTGTGCAGTACCAGTAGAAAGAAAGGCAGACAGCATAGAGCTAGGATAGTAAATGATGGACTTAACAAAAAAAAAGTTTATATATAATATGTATATATAATTATATATTACATACTTCAAGGTAAGGAACTCTTAAAATGGCCAACAAACACCAACAGTTCTATACTACTTGTTATTTCTCGGTATGTAAGATAGCCTGGACAGCATAACCTGCTCATGTTACAACCAAAATGGTCATGATTATATGTACATTTGTGTAATGACTGTCATTCAATCTCTCGTACTTTTTTGTACCAGAGAATCAAATATGCTAAGTTGAGTGAATTTCAGTTCAATGACAAGAAGATGGCACGGTCGGTACTACCTATAATCTATAGGTCTAACATGGTGGCATGCATTAAAAACGACTGAAATATAATGGGATGATTAACTTGAATGGACACCTGAAACGCTGAAACTTGAGAGTTGTTGTTGTTGTGGAAGCTGTGATTTCGATAATTTCACGATCGAACATATATTTTACCCTTAGCTGTCAATACCAATTCCGGAACAAGGTGTTTTGTAACAAGACATCCGATTGGAAAAGGAAGCTACTTCGTCCAATCGGACGTCTTGTTACAGAAAATCTCGTTCTGAAATCGGTTAACTGCCTGTGATGAGACGGTGACCCATATATATTATTTTAAGGTCAGTAAGCCCAAGGTCAATGTGACCCTATTGTTAAAAAATAATTTCTGCACTTAACTCGTCTATCCCAATCTCAAAAAGATCTCATGGTTTAACTGCATGTGGTTAGATACTGAGGTTAGTAGTAGATTAGAGGTCAAGGTCACCATGTCAGCAAAATGGAAAATGTTGTCCACATCGTAATTCCTCTTCCCCTTAAGCAAATCTCATTAAACTTTATGGGTGGCTAACCTGTGGAAAGAGGATGGCCCTTTTGATTTTAAGGTCAGAGGTCAAGGTCCTTGCTTACAAGGTTGTGCAGTGGGGAGAGACATCCATTTTTCTAAAAAAAAAAAAAAAAAATTTGCAAGATATGTTTGTTATACATGAACCAACTACATAATTTACTACATTTAAGATGACTGTGTGTTGAGCGAATCCATCATATAATGTGTCTTTGAAACGTGTCTTCCCTTGATAAGTATAGGTACATACATACCATACTAGTATAACACATTTATGGCGGGAAATAATTTCTAGTCTGTCTGCAGACATTTAGAAGCATTTTTCTTTTAATGTAGATGCTGATCAGCAACAGCTGATGTTGAAATCAACAGCTTGTGAAGAGAGAACACAACATTTGTTGAAATCAACAGCTTGTAAAAAGAGGAAATCAACAGCTTGTGAAAAGAGAACACAATGTGTTCAAATCATCAGCTTGTAGAGAACACAACATGTGTTCAAATCAGCAGCTTATGAAAAGAGAACACAACATTTGTTTAAATCAACAGCCTGTGAAAAAGAAACAACTTGTGTTCAGGGCTTTTTAATCTTATTGTAACCTAATTTCCAATTGAAAATTTGACAATTTTCCCCCAACTTTGGTAGAAATCTTTCCCAATCAGAGAATAGCAGTCTCTCAGAATTTGAGGGGAAAAAAAGCATGAATTCTGCTATGTGTTTTGTCTGTTGATTCATTTCTGACTGAGAATATAAGTTATCATAATAAACAATGGATGAAAATATAAATAAAGCATATATATAGTAAATTATGTTTTTCCCAAAATGAGAAATAACCCCTTTGCAAAGGCACATGCCAAATTTGGGCAAACTTTTATTAACAACAACCTGAACAAGATAGACAGAGTGAGTTTTTTTCCTCAAAAAGGACAGGCCTTGGCCTCTTCTCAGTTTTGTAGAAAAAAGCCTTGATGATTAAACTTACATGTACATGTACGTATAAATTAATATTTTTTATTCCTTTTTTCAGGACATCACTACCTGTACCAATGTTTGACAGAAACAATTTCAGTTTTTGGAGTATACTGAAGCAGTGTATTGGCAAGGTAAGAGCTTTGTCTGGCCTCACATGTACATGATTGTATACTTAATTTAATGTCCCAAAAATGGCAACAGTGCTGAAAAAACTAGTGACAGTCAATGTGATTTTGAAAATTCAATGCTGCAGCCGATCAGTAAATGTCACATCAGGACAGAATGACAAGTTGTACATCACTACATGTATTAATACAAGATTGCGTAAGAATATCATTGTACTTGTGTATGTATACATGTACATGTATGTGAAATAGTTCCCTGTGTTTGTCTTCCCTATCAGCTCTAAATGGGTAGATATGGGATTTTTGTATTATTTTTTTAGAGTCTGTTGCGGGGTTAGCAGTGCGTTGTAAACCTTCTCGCCACTCACTGCTGCGGGTTCTAAACCCACTGGGAGCTCGACTTTCACAGTACAATGAGTTAGTGGTTCTATCCAGGCAATGTGGATGGCCTGCTTCCACCAAAAAAAAATGACCCCTCCAAACAAACAAACATTTTTATTTTTTTTTCTGTTGGGCTAATACTGTAAATGCTGAAAAGTTAGCGACGTGGAAATGTTAGGGAATTTAGCGAGAGGCAAACATTCGCTAAAATATTAACAATTATTTGTGTCAAACATCACGGGTCATGAAATATTTTAACTTTTGATGTTGATGATTGCCATGTTGGATAAGGCCATAACATTTATCGGTTAAATAAAAAATATCATCATCATCTAGTTTCATCTTTATTAATCCGAACATATTTACATAAAACACACACCACAGAGAGTTTAAATAGACATAAACATGTACTAGTACATCATAATCAATTGCAAAGGCTGCCTGGTTACACCTGTTGAGAAAAAATCCATGCCCGTTAAAGGTGTTTTTCGCAGCGTGCCAATTTTTTTTTTAAAGTACTTGATTACCATATAAATATTGCAATAACAATCACCTGGGGCATGTTTGTGCTACAGGTATAAAGGGTTATGTATAAACGTGCAATAATATTTGTTTACAAAACAACGACAATTAGCTCAGTTCTAACGACCAAATGGATGTAGGATTTAACAAACAACACCTCTTCTAAATTGTGTTCTAATAAGTAACTTTATTCAGTTGTCATTACACTGTATTTTGCTCACCTAAGGCAATATTTACTGTAATTATAGATTCAGTGTTTTTTTTCTATTTTTTGGTAACATAACCATTACTTTCTCAGTTGGGAATTTTAGCGCGATTTTTCATAAAATTGGGAATTTTAGCACGGTTTTTAATAAAATTCAGAATAATATAAAGTAAAGTATTCCTTTCATAATTATATCTTTAATACTATTTTCTGTACACCAAAATAAACGGAAGCTTTTGAACCTCAATCATGGCTAGGCTAGTGCTAGGATTTTAAACCCTTTAGCCAAATCTGGCTAAAGCCCTAAAAATTCCTTTAGCCAGATTAGAAAGTCTTTAGCCAGACTTTTGCCGAGATAATTTTTAACGAATTGGAGGCGCTAAAACTTCGAGTTTGCGTACACATAAACAGTTAGTTAAAAAAGTATGCGTTATTAACCTACATGTATAGGGTATCAATATGTCCACATCATATGCATTTGGCTTTAGTACAATTACTTAATTAATCCAAGAAGTTTTAAAAATTGTATTTACTTTAATGCTATTTTAATTTTTAAAAATTATCGACTGAAATTTAAAAAAGGACAGAATGAATGCATGCATATAATAAGAAAATATAAAAATACAGACTCTTGTCACCATTGATTCGACCATTTAGTATTTTCATTAAATGTATTTCAATATACCTACTACCATTCATAGAAATGAAATAAATATATTTAAAAATGTAAGGCTAAGCTGAGGCATATAAAACAAGTTCAACTAACAGGAGTTCCAACTAGAAAGATCGCGGCGCTGCATTGTGAGACAAAATTCAGAAATGCTACATACACCACGAATATCATGCACAGAGTAAGTAATAAAAGCCACTTCATTCTAAAATTGTACCAATATTGTGAGTAAGCGCACCTTTCGTATTTGTTCATGTTGATTGTTCAACCATAAATTATCCCAATTCAGAGACAGCCGATCAAACATCGGTTCACACTTGCCATTGTTTCAGTTTACGCTACCGTGTGTACAACTAATTAGTCTTATCAGTGATCGTAAAGTTCAAAAACACCGACGGCATCTTTACCTTTTTAATTCGTAAGCAAACTTTGTGTTTTGAAAAGCCATTTTAGCCGCTAGAGGGCGCCACATTATTATGTTTTACCCGGCTCGATAACGCAGTTAAATATGTGGATAATATTGAGCGCAGGGTCACACACCAGTTGATTGACAGCAAGAGGCGGAACAGTGGGCGGAGTCTATCGCACATCGACAATTTGACAGCGGTCTTCAATAAACACTGCGATAATTAGTTTATCAGTCCAGATAATTGATTGTCGCTAATTAGCTAACAACACCCAGCGGGGTAGTGGCTTATAGACAGTGAAAGACTTTGTGTATTAGAATTCGGGATTTTCCGAGATTGTAGACAAAATCTGTCGGAAATTTGGGTTCGCCAGACGGCCGATGTCTGGCGAATTTGATATGTATTTCTTGCGGTTTTCATTCGCCAGTTCGGGTTTCTTTTCGCCTATGGCGATTTGGCGAATGGTTAACGCAAGCCTAGCATGGATTGTCACACTTATTTTTTTATTTTATTTTTAATTGTGAATTTTTTCTTCTTAATTGGGGAAAAATGATATGTTTTGGCATTGGGAATATGACCGAATTTCGGCTATAATAACAGCCAAAAAAACACCCTGAGATTATAGATTTATTATACCGGTAGTACTGGAAGTTACGTCCCTTGGTTGAAAGGATGCTGTTTGTATTTAATCAAGTGTCACAAAAGCCGTATGCAATGAAAAGTGATGTCAAAGGAAAGTGGATTAAACATGGAAATTGTCTTTTCTAACGACATAGCAAATATTACAAAACAGCTCTTGTAAGGACTTCGCTAAAATTAATGTACGCTAAAAGTTTGAAAAGAGGTTTTCGCTAACTTTTCCACATGCGGAAATATTCATGTTTACATTAAATTAAAGGTTAACAATGTGGTCTTTGTTTGTGGTGAAAAAAAGTAGTAGGGTTGGCGCTGAAAAACTAGGGCCCGTCAAGCGAAAAACACAACTTTTTATCTTTTTTGCCTAATGTTGAATCTCGATGGCAAGTTGATGTGTAGTACTGAGTGATCCTAATCGATGCTTGATCAGGTGGGGTTGATAAAACTAATAAATGATTCTAATCAACATTCTAACTGATCATTTGAAGAAAAAACCCTGTTTTGTTCTGCCTGATCTAAGAGTAAAGACGTTATGTAACTGGGTAGAGGTACATGTGTATGTTATAATCAGTTGGTAACATAACCAAGGTATCCCATAGTTCAGTCAACTTTAGTGGCTAAAGCGCTAGCTCAGCCGGAAACACTGGGTCCGAGTCCTGGTTGAGGCACATTTTTTTCACCACCCTGTTACATATTTGTAATAATATAAAAAAAAACTACCAACCCGGTTGGAGAAAGTACTAAATCGCCTGTTGAGTAACCACACTGATTGATTGCAGAAATTGATTGGTCTTTAACGTTGAGAATACCTGAAGAAAGCCAATAAGCTCTGTATTTCCAAGACGTATTGTCAGAGACGCTGCATGACAATTACATGTAGAAGCACAACTTAGTGGGGATTTATGATTACGCAATGTCATATTGTAAGAGGCTTTTCTACAGATATAATAAATCATATTACATGGAACTCTAATAGACCCGCACTATATAGCCTAGTTTAAAATATCTCGTTATCCTGAACGATATATCACTGTAATTTTCGCAATGTTAGGAGAATAAGCATTGCGCATTGTAACGTATGCAACATTAGGAGAGTAGCAAAGCAATGCGAAAGTTTTCAGATGTGTGCATTATTTTCACATTTTAGGGGTATTAGAATAGAAATAGGACATCGTTTACTGTGAATTATCTATAATATATCACGGTTTGTCGGGCTCGTGAAATTATTGTTTACAATTGAACTCCAAACCGTGATATATTAAACGATAATTCACAGTAAACGATGTTCTGTTTCTTAAATGACAACACTTTAGGACTGTGTATTGTAAGAGGCTTTTCTACACATGTTACATGGAAATGACGACACTTTGGTACACAATTGCGTATTGTAAGAGGCTTTTCTACAAATATTATATGGAAATCATGGCATTTTAGTACACAATTGCATATTGTAAAAGGTTTTTCTACAAATATTTTATTACCTGATAATGATGACACTTTAGCACACAAACTGCATTATGTCATGATTTTCTGAAGATGATGTTATTTAGAAATTATGACACTTTCATACACCAAAAGGATTCAAATGGCATTGGGCTCCTGGCATTAATATTAAGATTTTCAGCACATATTGTGGGTACATTTACTCAATACAGAATATGTCATGCACTTGCAATAAACTGAGTTGCAGTCGTCAGAAAAAATTTTGCTAAAAATGAAACAAATTTACACTTTCATTTTGTAATAATAATAGGTATTTATATCACACTTGTTTAATCCATTTGACATTATCCCTTAACCCGCTAAGCACGGCTATAATGGCCTTTACGAGCAACTTGCAGGCTGATCAGGGTGTATAATGTCTGGCTGCTGATCAGTCATTTTCTCCAAAACTCCCCATTGTCACATAAATGGAATGGTCTTAATTCAAAGAAAGAACAGTTCATTATATATAAGTAGCGGGTTAAGGGTTGAAACAGATTCAACACACACTACACCTGCTTCAAACATTAAATGTTGATTACGCTTTTAAAGCACATCAACTGGGAATTGAGAATTTTAGCGTGATTTTTAATAAAATTCAGGGTGTTTTTTTTTAATTGGGAATTTTTTCCTCTTAATTGAGAAAAAATATATATTTTAGCATTGGGAATATGACCGAATTTCGGCTATAAAAACAGCCAAAAAAACCCCCTGACTTTATATGTATTCTGTTTCGTACTCATTTACCTAGTCAGGAATTGGAATTCTGTTTTTCATGGTTTTCAGAATTCTTCTGGAAATATTCATTTTGTGCACAATTTGACAAGGTCATTCTTTTTTGGAACTGATAATTGCAGTTTTATTTCTAGCAACTGTCAAGATCAGCTGGCTGTTATCTGAGATTTCCGTTGGGTGACTGACTGGTTGTATGTTAGTGGCCAGAAAAGTGGATTTTGAAAAGCTGTCATTCACAGAAATTTTCTCAACTTTGATACATTGAACATGCAGCAAATTTCATTATCTCCTGATTTTGACACCTTTACATTTGTCCTGTATGTTTTGACCAACTGCTTCCAAACTAAAACATGGTCATATCTTAATGGCACTAAATGCATTTTATTGCCAGACAAACAAGATAATTCCAATGTCTAGCTATATATATATGAGAGTGACCCGATAGCAATATTTTGTGATTGTTTGTGTCTTGTTGTTCAGATATGGTATACATGAATATAGCGTGGGTCCAGTTCTGCTCACCCCAGTTTTCTGCATGATGCTATTTATTTCATCATATCTTAAAGTTCTCTGGCCATGTTTTGTTTCATGAACATGTTTATGTTTATTTAAATCGAAATCAATACACAACAATAGATATTACAATTCACACATTGCAATAACTTTGAAAAGCGAAAATAAGATTTTATCTGATGACATAGAAAACTTCGAACAGGAAAATTAATCCACAGGTAAATGTATTTATCAATTATCTGGCAATAGTTGTGCAGCTATACAATTCAGATTTACCTCATATCCGCGTGCAGTCACGCAGTGGTAAAAGTATTATCTATGTCATGCAAATAATACTTATTTTTACATACAACTTAGTAGCGGTTTTCAATATATGTTTCTCTACGAGACTATCATGATGTTTAAGAGTTAAATTTGTTAATTGATAATACTACAAAAAGGGTGGAATGTGGATATTTCACAAGATCCTCTGATACCCTTAGTCTTGTCCCATAAAAGACAGACTGCGTGTTTGTCAGTGAGTATATCAGTAAGTTATGACAACATAATTGGAATGATCAAATTATGTATAATGAAAAGATTAATATATATCACTGGGAATATTCTACAATTCTATTATACATACGATTTTCTGGAATAATACAGTTCACTTACTAGTGCACATGGTTTAGTGATCATTGCAAGTACATTTATTGTCGCTACGTATTTGTTGGGATCTTCCTTAGTCTCAGCTTTGGCTCTCTTTTTCTCTTTTCTTACTATAACTTTATGTTCCTGGTGTTCATTGTAGCCGTTTTCATTATTTACATCCATATTCCCAGTCTCTCTTTAGAATGAATGTTGCACAAATGGAAAATTGGTCATTTTTCAGTTTGATTTTGTTTGTATGGTGTATTTATGCCATTTTCACCACGTTAGGTTATATATGACAGTCGATTTTTTGTGGTGGAGGCAGACCACCCACTTTTCCTGGGTAGAGCCAGTGCTGTACATCTACCGCCATCCGAAAGAATCGACGCTTTCTCACGTTCAAGTCGAGCTCCCAGTGGGATTCGAACCCGCAGCTGTGAGAGGCGAGAAGGTTTACAGTGCAACGTCATTAACCCCTCAGCCACGAATACGCTTTTTTTCAGTTTGAAGAATGATAAATTGTACAAGCACATTTCAACAAGTAGATTGTCCAAAAGTTTGTTAGATTGTCCAAAAGTTTGTGAAATGAACTGCTTCTTTGCATAATGGGACTCCATCCTTGAAACTGACTTTTGTTCATGCGCAATGTTCATTCTGTAAGTACTTGTTTTGTTCGGAGCACCGTGCTGTTTCTTCATCAATGGCTACTGTATACATAGTTTTTCTTACGATGTAATGTCTAAGTTTTTATATTAAAAAAATCTCTACAAACATGTTCTCTTTTAGAGAAGGACTATTTTATAGTTAACCCTTTTGTCTGGAGTTGTACATCGGGGAATTATATCATTAAACATTGCTCATGTTTTAGTTATTAATATTTTCATTTTCTCCAGCAGTAGAATACACTCTTAATTTGAAGTGAAGTTGTGGATTTATTAGAAGTTGCTACTGGTATTCATTACTTCCAGATTAATGTATGTCAACTAATTTGACATTTTCATAGGTTTTCCTCACCTCTATTTGTTATGTATACACGATTTATGTATCTGGTTCTTTTATGGTACTAAACGTTGAAAACAGGAGTGTTTATTGCACTAGAATAAAGTACCTTGATTTTATACATATCAGAAATGGCTAATCATAGACAGTATGTTACATTAACATTCCATTGACGATCATTCAGGTGTCATTAGTCATATGGCACGTTTTCGCTTCAGTAAGGTAGCTGTATATATGATATTCCACGGGTGCTAAAAGGAGCCATATTTTACTTGGCACCACCTTCTTTCTGTATTAATTTCTAAATTTCTAAAATACAGTTGATGTGGCAAATGACTGGTTTTAGCACAAACATGGCTGCACTTATCACCTTTTAGCATGGTTAAATTCGAATGTTTGTCAACGGGAGGAAACATTACTACTTAATTATTAATTACTGAAAAGGATTATGACTTTGATTTTTTTTGACATGATAGAGTACATGAAAAACAACATATATATGACAAAAACTCAAAATAACCAATACCCATCGTATTATTATATTGTTTTAATATTCCATAATGTACTCTTTTGTAGTGTAACCAACATACTACACGTTTGTATTCACTGGTGTACTCATTAAAGGGAGAAAGAACTTGAAATGAGAAATTTGGAAATCGCTGAACATGATAAATGCAAAAAATATTGCAGTATCGGTTTCATTGAGACTTCCTTTATGCGTATGGAAGATCCTTCCATCACACTCTCAAACCTACTGGTATCTACGATTCCCTCCATTAATCAACCCTGTAATTGTCGTAGAAAATCTGTGACACTGTAAGGGAGAAACCGTGACATTAGAATTACAGTTGTCAGGACATCGTGACAGATTTATACAATGGCATTGTTATGCCGAATAACTACATAATACAGGCAGTATTGACTTTTCGTTAAGCAACCGTGACTTGTATTCGTCGAGAATCTATTTGCGCTGATACCGAGCTTATACCCAGTGCTACTAGGCCGCACGAAAGTGTACAATTATATTGATGTGAAACCTATAATGTTACTTGATCCTCTTCAGTTATTTCGACCTTCCAAATTAAGACTACCCTCATGATAAAATCTCATTCAAATACACTGGTCCTTAGTGTGTGTAATCATTTGTAAAACATATCAATATTGTTTACATTGCTTTACATAATTATTTTTCAGTTTTATTAACGGGTAGGATTTGGGGATTTGTATAGTATTTTCGTAAATTGTTGTCTGAATGAATGCACATGTTCAGTAGCAGCAGCTCAGAAGAGCTAAAATTGATTGAAAATATTGAACAATCTGATTAAGATAACCAACTGTCATGAAAAATAAATAACCAACTGTCATGAAAAATAAATGATATTGCCTTCTATTGGCCTTTTGTAGAGATAAGTTAGTATAACCCAATTTCTGAAAAAGAATTGCTTACTCTTTGTGCCAAATGCTGCTGCAGTAGGTATCCAAACATGGCAAAAGATCAATAAATATATCCCTGGCAAGCAAATCGGATAGAATTAGGATCTCGGGTAATTTGAGATGTTTTTATTCTCCTAGGACCTGCTGACCTACGTCATGAATTGTTAATTAGGGAATAATATAGGTAATCACAGACACTGCACTGTCTTCAAATGACTACTTCACGTTCAGTTTCTGTGCAGAGAGATTGTCGAATCTGTTTACGAATGAGGTAGGTACAACAGTACTGGTTCTACCTAGGAAAACGTGTGCATGACTGCGACTGTCATACATGTATATATCCTAAAAAACGTGCTTAAAATGATGTAAATCGCCATTCAGCCAATTGAGCAATGTCACCATGTATGCAGTGTTCAACCTGGAGGACGACATAAGCGACTTTGTCGCTTTTTCCTCCGTGATTTCGCCTTTTTTTTAGCCGACGATGAAGTTTGTCGCCTTCAGATTCACCACTTCGCTTTTTTCCCGCCCTCAAGCGAAGTGTAACCAGTCCTTTAATTGACCTGTTGTTTATGTCTCAAGACAGGCGTAGACTTCTCTGGGAAGGGATTATGTGAATTGCTTTGACCAATCACAGCAGTAACCCCACGGGGAGCATACTTTCCTACAACTATGATATCCCCCGAGGCAATTTTTGCACCTCGCCATGTTTTGTTTACAAATTAGACTGTACACGGAATACACACGCCTTATCCAATGAGATTGCGTATAGCTGAACAATTGACCAATCGTAGGTTCCGTTACTGTTAGACAAGTGCGTGTTGAAAACGTGATCGAAACAATCTGAAATAACTTATGAGGTGATTAAATGATACCACCGAATAATGATTAGAGTTGTGTTTTCTTAATTGTTTGATAAAATGGACCTTTTGGCATTCCAAACAAATTAATGCATGAAAAAGAGTTAATAATAGATGACATTTCTACTGAATTTTTCGGCAATATTTTACTTCCGGAAAAGTGCGGTGTCATAGTAGTTCGGATAGGTACATAAGTTTGGATGGAGGAAACACTTTTTTTTTTATTAAATATTGTTTTTAGCTTGGGAATTGGGAAACAAAACACATAAATTGGTCTTATATGTCTTAATGAGGAATAAGCCTTTTAGGAAGAAGTTTGAGAATCATATTTACACCCTTCATAGAACTCCATACAAATTGATAGAAAGATGAATAATTAAAGATAAATGCAATATATTTATATTAATTCTTCTCTCAATCCTTTCTTCTATAGTTACTATATATATATATAGTAAAGAGTGCCTGTGAGTGTGAATAAAACCAATAGGGTGTATACGTGTATATCAGTTAATAATTAACAATAACCGATTGCGCACTTTAAAAGATCGTGTCTCCCTCACTTCTCCCTATTTTTTGGTCACTTCTCTCTATTTTCTTTGGAGGGAGAAGTCACTTCCTAAAATCCAGGCCTAGTTTGAACCCTGATGTATGTGTTTCATTCAGGAGTTTTTAGTCCCTCCGCCACAGTGCCAAGAGAGAATCCCCAAGGAGAACATAGAGTGTGCAGAGGCGTAGCCAGGCTAAAATCTTAAGTACGCACCCTAGACATTTTTTAAATATAGACATCCTTTGGCAGCCTCTGCTGGATTTTTTGGTCACATTTTGGCGGCCTTCTAGGGTAAATAACCCCACTTAGCCTTCGATTTTATGCCATTTTGGCCATAATTATTTTTTCACTTTTCAAATCGATGTGACGCACGTGCATAAGTGGAATATCTAACTCCACTTTATTGGTCGTGATATATTATATAAGTACCAATTTATTGTCGTATGGTAAATTTATGTGCCTATTAAGTGCCAATTTCTCTGTCATACTTAAGCCTGACAAATAACATTTGGGAATACTTCCTACAAATTGGCAACAATACAATTTCATGGCATGTTTGCCAATTTTATTGCTTTTAAGGTAATTTTATTGTAAAAGTCTGTCAATTTAGCCGTCAAATATATCTTCCATTCTTGTCATTATTTAGTTCAAAGGTGCATAAAATAATTTTAATTGCAAGTCCAGAGAGGAATTCTTTTTATGCCCCCAAAGGGTGGCATAATTATAGTAGTTGCCCTATCCGTCCGTCTGTCCATCCGTCCATTATCAACTTGCCTAAACTTTAAGTGCTCGCCGCAACAAGACAACATGTCACACGCAATTTCCAGGTCCCTGGCTCCAAGTTCAAGGTCACACTTAGAGGTCAAAGTTTAAAAAGAGTGCTTTCATGTCTATATTTCTTGTCCGGTAAATAACCCTGACAGTCATAGACGGATTTCCAAATAACTTGGCACAAGCGCTCAACACAATAAGACGACATGTCGCGCACAAAATTTAGGTTCTTGGCTCCAAGCTAAAATTATACTTAGAGGTCAAAGTTCAAAAAGAAGTGCTTTCGTGTCTATATTTCGTGTCCGGTAAATAACCCTGACAGTCATAAACGGATTTCCAAATAACTTGGCACAAATGCTCACCACAACAAGACGACATGTCACGCGTAATTTCCAGGTCCGTGGCTCAAAGTTCAAGGTCACACTTAGAGGTCAAAGGTAAAAAAGATGACGAATTTCCAAATAACTTGGCACAAGTGCTCAACACAATAAGATGACATGTCGGGCACAAAATCCAGGTTCTTGGCTCCAAGCTCAAGTCATACTTAGAGGTCAAAGTTCAAAAAGAAGTGCCTTCGTGTCTATATTTCGTGTCCGGTAAATTACCCTGACAGTCACAGACGGATTTCCAAATAACTTGGCACAAATGCTCACAACAACATGACGATGTGTCGTGCGCAAAATCCAGGTACATGGCTCCAAGGTCAAGGTCACACTTAGAGGTCAAAGGTAAAAAAAAGAAGTGCTTTCGTGTCTATATTTTGTGTCCGGTAAATAACTGACATTCCTGGACATATTTTCATAGAACCTGCCAGAAGTGTTCACCACAACAAGACGACGTGTCGCGCGCAAAATCCAGGTCAGTAGCTTTAAGTTCAAGGTCACTTGGAGGTCAAAGGTCAAAAAGAAGTTCTTTCATGTCCATATTATGATGTCGTCACAGTTTTTGAGCTGTGTGCATAAATATATTGTTCATATAGTCACAAACCACACTCAGGGGCATTTGTCACTAACAGTGATATTATTTTCTTGTTTGAAATTTTCATAGATTTTCCTCACCTCGATTTGTTATGTTTTAGCTGTTTGTAAGACTGTTTCTCTGTGTGTATTATTCTACATGTGTTGTGAACATTCAGTAAATGTTTGGAGGGTCCACGCAAATTGATAAAAGCAAACGCAATTGCTATAAATTTAAATACATGTTGATGTTGAAAAGTGAATTATAACAGAAACTGCTGTTCAGAGTTGATCATTATAAGTTTATAGCACTTGTTATATTAAAGGAAAAAAAGAAATGCAACTCAGGAATTTCCATTATATAATGTATAGTTATACTACACACTCAATTCCCGAAATCCCAAGATGTTTTGTGTAAAAAAAGGGATGCAGCTAGTTAGAGAAAGGACAGAACTATGAACAGGTTTTTTAATCACAGTATACTTTGTAACAATTAAGAAATTCATAAATGCTGCAGTTCTTCTTACAAAACTTGAGCCATTTCTTATAATGCTGTATTTAATGTCAAGAATTTGCAAATATTTTACATTGTAAGTTTGTTGAGCAAAATGCATTCTCTACTTTGAAGGGATACTATTTGGTGTGTTATGTGTTTTAGTCTTTTTTCCAAAAGGAAAAGTCTTAGTGTAGCCATGTACCATTCCGTTAACTGCAGCTTAGTTTATACATATAATATATAGCAGAAATTCGCACGTTGGTTTCTTTTTTCCTTCAGTATATTTCCTACCTGTTGACTGCAGGCACATGATGCATGCTCCTCTGTTCAACATTGAAATGACCTGTAACGTGCAAGGACACAACTGTCTTTGTCTTTAAGTTAGCCATAAGCTTGCTAATTGGCTAACATTTACATAGAATTTAGATCTAACCGAGTTCTTTTTTTCATTAGGCGGTATCTGTCATTAGTGTGGATTCCGAATTGTTGTTGTAATATAAGTTATAATCTTTCTGTTATTATCTTACACATTTCACACTTGACTCTAGCAAATTCGGATAAAATTTAAACATTAAAATTACTGACATAATTATTAATTTGTTAAAATATCTATAAAATATATGTACACCCAGTTCATAAAACATATTGATTGATGCATCAAGCAGGAGTCTATCAATTCATCAGTTATAAGTGCAAGTTTATTTGCCTGGGGAAATGTCATATAAATACATCGGAATCAGGTATTACCTGCAGCAGAAATGTTACCTGGATAATTAATGGCGGTATATATATATAGACATAAACCAAAGCCGACAGATTGAGAAGTTAATGAAGGAATTATTATGAATAAGTTATAATTAAGAGTTTTTCTTGTCGAGCGGGAGTGATAGTCAGTGCACTATATCGGACATCTTATTGCTAGTCGATGCAAACATGAATAAAACAGACAGTCTCACACCGGCAGTCAGATATTTTAGGGGGAAAAAAGGCTGGCTTGGGAAAAAACATCCATGGCTGATTGGAAGGTTTCTCGACAATTATTTATGTATCACTCAATTCAATCTGGCCACTACCCTATTAAAAACTCTTAAGAGCTACATGTATAGCCTTCCAGAGCTTACCTAGCTGTGGCTGTGCAGAGAGATATAGCTGGGTTCTCTGGTTTACTAATTAACTAGCTGTGTGACCCATTGACAGCTTGTGCTGTCTGTATGACGGGTAAACAAGCAAGGTTTTACGCAAGCGTAAAATAGCTGCCGAGAGAAAATAGCATTATTTCTGGGTAGGAACTGGGAACAAAGTTTAACATAATAACAGACCAAGTCACGGGTGTTAAAACAATATTCAAAAAAAGAGTTGTCACGGAGACGTAAACACGCCATGACCGTTTTTTTTACCAGACACTTTCTTCCCAATTTGTGCTACGCTAATCCCTGACATGCCTTACAAATTGATTACATATTCACCTTTGTAGCACGACGTGCTAAAGTACACATCCGCTCAGAAATAGAATTACTCACATGTATGGGATGCATTTGCGTTAGCGTGCATTACAACACAGATAAACTGTTCATTGTTACCATGTGTAATTATAAGATTGCGTTATCAAAGTGAAAAAACTCAAAGAAACTATTCATTACTACCTTACCATGTGCAATTACTAAAACAATATAAGAGTCGATTGACTTGAAACTTGGAACAATTTCACTGGTCATGTTACATGTACATGCTCTCAGTTCCTCTTGTGGCGTCGAATACACAGATTCTATGATGCCCGATTTAGGTCAAAGCTTGGTTCTGTTATCATTGATCTAGACAGTTTGTATGATTCGTCTTTATTTTATTAGTTATAAGATGTTTTATTCACTGGACTAGTTTTTTTTTTTATTGATTCCTCTCTTGAATAATTTATTGGATTCTTCCATTGTTTTAGACAGTTTTATGACATTGTGTAAACTGGTTAATGGCCCTTATATTGTCAGTGAAAATATTGATTATCATTTCTGATAGTTCATTGTAATGATCAATAGGCATAAAGATATTTAATTATGTATTTTGGACTTGAAATGATTCAGGTTTTGCCAAACATTTAAATGTGTTTTCAGTTTTTATATCTCCGTTAGTAATGGAAGTATGCTTTGGTAGGGCAATAATCCAGTGCGTCAAAAACTGATTCGGGAAAACCACCATTGGCATTTAACGAACCCCTCTAAATTATATTGAACAATATTCAACAAGAGATATATTTTATAAGATTTTCGAAAATGTTACTTCCTCTGTCCATGAGAAATGACTACACAAATGCTTTACATGCCGTCCAAAATGGTATTATTTGACATATGTTAATATATTAATACTGTTTGGAAAGCGTCAAAAACAAATCTTAAGTTAATTATATTGTTTTTCAACCGTTTTGTTGCGTATACATATGAAATTTAACCTAGGAAAAGTATAACTTTCTCCGTGATTAGTGAAAAACAGATACTTAGATTAAGGGCTGATAATAAGGGCATGAAAATTTCACTCATCCGCTCAGCATGACGAGTGCTCATTGATGCAGGATGAGTGAAACATCAGATAAATTCTTGAACTGTTTATCAAATATCAATTTTACCATTCCAGTGTTTTTTTTATGCCTAATTTGGGCCGTTATTCGGCCCCATTCACAATGCCAAAAAGTATACTTTTTTCACAATTATATCCAAAAAATTCACAATCTGAAAAAAACAACCAAAAAAAAAGAAAAAGAAAACAGGCAGTAAGGATACTAGTCTTAATATAAGCTGGTGTCAAAACTAGTCTGTATTTACCAAAAACAAAACTTAAAACCAAGGGATATTAAACTGTGAAAATAAAAGTGAAAAAAGTTACTTTTTCTTTTGTTATAATATTTCACAATTTTCACAATTTCTAGAAAAATGCCGCTATTTTTCACAATGGCACAGGCACAGGCTGCATTCATAAAACACATAAAAAACACTGCATGATACAGATATTACTAGGACGAATAACTCAGAAACAAATTATCCTGCCCTGATAACCCTCTCTGCTAGTTAAGTGTTGTGTTGATCTGGATTAGCATCCGTTCTAAAAATGGCCTCGGTAGCTCTGCCCCATGAGAGTTCACTCCCTGGCCGAGGTTGTCCGATGGAGAACTTCATCCTTCATCTCATTTCCCTCTGAGATTGCTTTCTCGATATAACCTAATAAGATGTACTAATGAGGTATAAAAACCCATTTCATATCGATCCTTCAATACATAAAGCTTTATCAGTTTTTGATGGCAATGATTTCATTTTGGCAATGTCATTTCTGAAAACATGGTACCATATTTTTTGCTGAAATCTGATTCAGAAATAAAAAAAATACATGAAATATACATGTAGCAAGGAATTCTCAGAGCTACACTCAATGAATATAATGTTCTGAAAATAAATTGAAATGGACAATAATTTCAGACGAACAATTCATTACATACAGGTCAGGTACATTTGCAAAAGGTAGGTATATTGTATCGGAAATCGTGTTGAAAGGTTTACACAATACCAGTAATTGATGTCATGAAACTTATACCCTATTGAATACGTACAATGATGTCAAAAAAGTATTATTATAATACCTAATTAATGTTGTAGATCAGGTGTGAACTATGAAAACTTGTATGACGTACATGTTTGTTTGCACAATAAATACAGATACAAATATACAGAATTGCTCTCTGTTGGTTTATTGATGCATAATACAGAGCAGTAAGTGGGCGAGTTCAGGGTTCTCCCATTAGTTACCAAAAACACCCTTGGAAACCATCGGTCACTGTAGTTAGCTGTTGGTTTGCCGATAGGTAGAACATTAGTAACCAATTGTCCCGCGACTCTCCACCTGAGGTAGTATTGGTGGCCTTGTTGGTACAAAATGTTACCAGAGTTAACCGATGTGGTTGCCAATGGGAGAACCCTGAACAGACCCAATGGTTTCAATATTTTTTTGTTTGTTTGGTGTTTTACATTTTTTAGGATATGTATGATGGTTGATTTTTGTCTTGCCTTTCGAAAAAATGCGAGACATAGACGCCGCTAATGTTGCGGGCTTGATGGTGGCAACATATTATATTATAACTTTTTTGTCCTTGGGAGTAGAATGTTCAAATTTCATATATAACCTCCTGATCATTGCCGTCTTAATGCCAATAACTTACAGCCCTCCAACTGACACGTACCGTCACCAAATTTTAACGCAAATATTGACGGTACTTGTATTTAAGTGACCTTGACTTCGACCCAGGGTCAGTTGGAGTGCTGGTAGTCACTGGCATTAAGAAGGACAATGACCAGGAGTTTATATATGAAATTTGAACATTCTACTCTCAAGAACAAGAAAGTTATAATGCAATAACGTATAGCAATGAATGAATGGTGTTTTACGGCTAGTCGACACATACATAGGTCATATTGTGCGCAAAAACTGATGAATGATGAAGAAATGAAGGATTAATTAAAAATTAATGTAAATATATAAAGATATAACTATTTACAAGTGCGGGGTGATATGGTAGTAATATAAACTATATATGTAAATCAACAAATGCCCGAAAACGGGTATATAAAGAATAGCGCCTTCCCTAATAGAAGTGCCCCCACCTGTTTTAAGAAACCTTACCTTCTTCAAAAATCCAAAAGTTCCTAAAAAACACACTATAAACCTTAAAGTGCTATCATCATCAATACAAATTAACGCTTTTATTTATCTCCTTTCTTTCAATTTATTATTTAGTTTATCTTTCATTATTATTTAATTCATACGCAACCAACCTGTGTTGCAATCATCAAGTTCGACAGAAATGTGTATCATAAAGATGCAGAGTGATGACAGTGATATACTCAGTATATTGTCGGGTTTAGGTTTAGTCAATACCGGTGTCACAGTAAAAGATCACCGTACAGTAATTCTATAAGAAAACAGTCGGGAAAGGAGGTGAAATATATTGAAAATTTGAACCACAACAGTTGCGGGGCACGTAGCATAGAGCCAGGGCGCTAATATTAGAGGAAATACGGTATGTTAGCGTTAAAGTTTGCCTTACAATTTGCATCAAAATTTGGTTCTTATAACTTTGTTGTCCTTTGGAGTAGAGTGTTCAGTTGTTATATATAACATCACAGGTTATTGTTCTTCTTATTACAGTAACTATCAACCGCCAACTGACTCTGTGTCAAGGTCAGTTGCCCCTTAAATACATGTACTAAGTGCGCTAAATTATTATAACATTGTTGTTCTTTAGAGTACAGTGTTCAAATTTCATATAGAACCTGACTAACATTGTTCTTACTATTCTTAGTAATTGTCAGCTTCCAAATGACCCTGTGTCAAGGTCAGCCTCCAAATGACCCTGTGTCAAGGTCAGTTGTCTCTTAGATACATGTACCGTCTCCAAATTTCACAATACATGTAACATCTTCAAATTTGACTATGTTTAGCAATATAAAATTGTGGATTACCGGATTTCATATCTAAACGAACTGCCACTGGACATTGTTCTTGGCCAGCCATAAACTATATTTCGCTTCTGTTTTAAATACATACACATTTCAATGTATGCCATTTCAACGTGAGTTTTATAAGGTTTGACAGGAACATAATTACTTGAACCTTATGTCCACTACTGCAGCTGGGTAATTTGATACTCCAGTAAAATTTTATCACAGACAAATATTATTACCATTGTATTGTGTTCCACTAAATTCATTTGCATCATCTCTTTTCATATTAGTTTTAAGTTATTTATTTTACAATTGGATTGTAAGAGAACTTGTTTTAATTAATCTAGTACTAAGCATTAAATGCAGATAAAGTGTCCTGCTCAGGGACACAACACATATGATTCTTTTTATATTAGTATGTGTTTGATAAATGAGTTTTGTTATATATTTACAGTACTTGGAGGTAGAATAAGTTTAGCTTTTAAAACACGCACTAATTATGTTCACAAACATTACACACTAACAGTATTGAATATTTACTAATTAAAAGCAAGATTGTTTGACGGAATTCAACCGCGGTAAAAAAAAAAAGAACAACCGCTTTGCAAGTTTGAACCAGCAGCCCAAACTAAAATTACACTCACGAGTAATAAGACTGCGCGCGTAATTGACCACGTCGCTACCACCTGAGCTATGCGGGCCATACATAATATGCAATACATACTTAGTAGAAAACATAATGCGCTAATGGAAGTCACGTGATCAGCATAAAAAGTAAATAAAGTGGGTCCCACATTATTTACAAATAATAATTAAAACTTCTTTTCGAATGTATTACTACATACTTATTTGGGTCTATGCTCATGTTTTCATGTATACATTTCACTGAATAAAAGTCAGACAGTTATTTGATTATGCTCAATATCTGCTTACTTACGGACAGTGTGGCTTTAACACTATCTTGATACAATTTGTTGTAAATAATTATGTATGATATTCAACAAATATACAAAAGTTTTATATACGTGTATATAACCCTTATAAATACCACAGATACATTCTATTCATATCTTTTAAATGGAATGTACAGTTGTGACATATGGAAACTGTCTAAATACTTTTAAAAGATTCATGAAATAAAATTTAAAATAAATAATCAATTGATATTCAGATTACATTGTCACCACTTTAAGAACAGTTCAAAATGTCACATGTCACTGTCTTTCAGTAGCTATTCAATATTCAACTTACCATACCAGCAGAGAACATTACATTTTAATTTGTGATGACAGTTTCTGGATAAAACAGTTTACACTTAGATTAAAACGTCATTTTGTGAAACAATGCAAGTTGATAAGCTGATAATGACTGCACCTGTTTGATGGTGGTTCAGTAATTACAGAAAGTCAAAATATATTTATCCAAATTACAGTATAATCTGCTCTTACATTAAGGCTCCAGAATTTTGAATATAATATACATTTTGAAAACAATTTATGAATGAAATATTTTTTAAACCAGGGCTTAGTGTTCACTGAAAAGGTTTGAACCGTTGTCAAATTTATATTAAATAGAACAGTCAGATGTCATTGTCACTTAATACAGTACATCTCCAATGTGTTTTGGTAGTAATTAACCCTTCAGAGTACATGCAGTGTTCCAAATTTCATACATAATCTCATTTAAATAACTGTCATCCATCCAACTGACCCTGGGCCAAAGGCATGCTCTGACTAACAAATAAATACATGCCAATCTCCAAATTACACTTTTTGCATTAAAGTTTACAATAAAAATATAATTACCATGCAATGTCTCTAATAACAGAGGCTTTTCAGTTGTTTGTTTGACACTAAATTAATGGCCATTCTCTTTAGAACAGTGAACATTATCTTATTTCAATCAATTTGCCATGGTGGACTGTCGGATATAATTAGGATTTTAACAGACTGCCAGATAATCAGCTTTGATAATTGAAACAGAATGTTGTACTTTAAATCTATATTTTAATAACGTCTGTCTGTTTCATGTAGTCCATTATTATTTTTAATACTTATTTGAAGTACATTATGAAACTGTATGATGCATTTCAACATTTGTATTAATTAAGCTCCATTTTTGAAAAATATGCCGAAAACCATTTAAAAATCGTAACAACCTGAAGATGAAGATTGCTTGAAACATGTTTGATGGACATGTCACTTTAGGCAAGACATCATGTTGCGCGCAACTCTTGTTAGTGGTGGATGTAGACCACCCATTTATACCTGGGTAGAACGAGGAGTACTGTCATATACCTCCCGCCGTACAGAATTGTTAATAGCGATCCTTGTGAAGTTATATGAATCCTGGAGAAACACAGATCAGATTGAATTGTTGCTTAACAACATATTCCACCAAGATTTCTGATACACTTCAACCCCTAATTATAATCTATTCTATAAATGTGTGGTTCAAACATATTTTATTTCAACATTTTTACAACATGTATAAGAAGGCGATATATGAAGACATATAGAATAGTAGTGTATACACATTTGTATCTGTAATATTTTAATCATGTTAACTGATAAACCAAAGGTTCTTGGAAAAGTCAGGTTTGTCTGAGATCAAGACCCGCTATAGTTCAAGAACTGAAAGAACGTTGAAATAAACTTACAGTACATAGTTAATAGGACAGGAGTGCGTGGTTCAGTGGTAGAGCGCCGAACTCCAGATCGAGAGGGTGTGGGTTCGATCCTCGCCTCGGCCATGTTATTTATCCTTGAGCAAGATAATTAATCCACATTGCTTAGTACTGGTTCTACCCAGGAAGCCATCGAGAGTGATTAATCTTAAGTTGCAATAACTTGTTTTGTAATCGATGTAAAATAAATATGTTTAAAACTAATAGGATTGGAACGAAAAAAAAATCTTTTAGAGTTCCTCCCCTTGTGGTCTGCATGAGAAAAGAACAGTGTTCTTCATTTGGAAGTAGGAACGGGGTAAACAGGGTACAGGGTAAAAGGACTTAAATAATTTTAAAGATGTGGAGGAAGTTTGAGAAGTAACAAAATCAGATCATTCCAACCAACCCCCACCACCACCATCACTCCACCCCCACCCCACATTCAATGCATTGGACCATTTGGTTACAATTGCACCTAATGATGAACTGCGTAAAACTTAACCCTTAATGCGCGTTAAGTTGTGATTGTCTACACTTCAACATATTAATAGTTCTGCCGTTCAAGTTAAGTGTGGACCTATTTATTTTCTAGACTTTGACTTTATTTGTTCACTGTAATACTTCAGACAGTGTAGAGTCACCATCAGGCTACAGATGACAGATTTTCTGCCGCCAGTTATACATAATTACTGTTACAATATTTCTGACTTGTGTTTGTAATAACTTTACAATGTCTGTAGCTTGTCCATAATTACTGTTACAATATTCCCAAGAATAGGATAGCCTGATGCCCGGTACTAGTCCAGTCTGAATCCGGGCTAGTCTCTCTTTCAAAAATGGTTGCCCGTCGGGCTAGTCTAAAAAAAAATCTCGGGACAATCAAACTAAAATCCAACCAGAAATTGTGTTTTATTGCGTGTATTAGAGGCCGTATTTGTTGAAAATTATCTCGCTTCATTAAAGTTCATCAATTTGAAAGCGTGCATTTCATTGGTTGATTACATGATTTGAACCAATCGCTATACAGCTTTCATATTCACGCAAATTTGTCATGTTGAACAGAAGAAGAAAGATCACTCGAATATTAACAGTTTGAACGGTGATTTGGTTTTAATATTCTTATTTATCGATGAATTGCTATATAATTTTTCTATTTTTAGTTCATGTTTACAAAGTATGTATCATAAAAACGCTTAACAACAAACACTTATTCACAAATGCAAGCTGTTTTAGATGGTTTAATTTGCTGGACCCAGAACGGGTTTTGACGTGATTTGCGGCGCGATCCTAAAACTGTAAAAGAAAATAATATTGTTTTAGTTATATGATGCAATGGATAAATAAAAGGAAAATATAGGAAAATAGAACCTTCTTGTTTGATTCTAATGACATGTGTATTATTAATTAATTATAAATAAAACAGTAAAACAGCAAAATATTCAATGTCAACAAAAATTATGTACCTGCAACTATTCATTGGTAATAACAATTTCGGGTCAAGTTAAAAAAAATCAGGGCAAATCACTTTTCCGTCAGGGCAAGTCCACTATTCCCCGATTTTAATTTTCTTTGAACCCTGATGGGGTTTAATGTTGCACATTAAACAGCTGCTTGTTGCAGTGAGCTCAGTGCTTATAGTGCTGCCCCCACCGGAATACACACTGTAGACATAGGACGATGTGCCACCCAGTCATATTCTATATATACACCAGGTAGAGTTGGGTACCACGAAAAATAAAGTACCGTGGTATACCACAGTAGCAAATACCACGGTACGTACCACAGTATACTGTGTAAAATTTGTAGTTAAAATTATTTTTTTTAAAGACATTGCGGGACATTATCAAAATGTCACGAGGCTCACTGGTTCCATAACCATAATAAAGAGTGTTCGACACTAATTATTTAAGTGGAAGCCTGAATGACTTCCTGTTTTTGAAAACTGGTGGTCCTTCTTGCTGATAGGTCCTTCTCATTTGTTGTTACATGTACTAATATCTGCTCACCACCATCCGCATGAGTTGGACCATCCTTAAAGAAATGTTGGTTTGCTGTGCTCCAACCCAAAAAGTTTTAGGTGGGTCATAACGTTCATGTCAGTCACCTTATCAAATTAAGTTGTATTTGAAGCAGTTAAAGGGGACTACATTGCTAACATCGGTAAAGCGGCTCACCCGTGGCAAAAAACTCCCTATTCAGAAATTGCACTATATACATATATACACGATTCCATAGAGTCAGCAATGCTGACGCATGGCGACTAAAAAATGAAACAGAGAGTTATGTGTCTTTATCAGATGTATCCACTGGATCACGCTGAAGATGTTTATAAACTTTCATTGTTGCAGACCTGATCGAGACTTTAAAAGTTATTAGCCACAATTAGTTATTGGGTAAAAGTTAATTGACAGACAGATGGACAGACAACGCCAACACGTCATAAAGTAACACGGTCGGTAATCAACTAATTACTGATAAATTTCTCGTCACTTCCATGTTTTACCTAATTATTTTGTTATAGGGAAAGTGTTTTCTTAATATAAATAGTCGATGCTCTAGAAAATGGTAATTGTTTATGTTTTTTGTTATTATTTAATCAACGACATCGTCCAAGACGCCGACGTCAACATCAAAATTAATGGCGAGTACAATCTTTAATTTTCAAATTGAGATAAAATCACTTTTAATTAAGATATCAACATAAAATAAAAAGATTTTTAAAGAGAAAATAACCGTGTTTTTTAAACATCAACAAACATAAAATGCCAACATTTTGTCTAAAGGATCGTTTTCGCGTCTTTCGGCTCGTATGTCAATCCGTCCGTCCCTATGTCACACAACCTGTATATGGATTTTGTGGTTATTGAGGTCGAAAAGAGGAACCCCATCAATTCATGGACATAATTTTCAGGTATTTGCGAGTACTTAATGTTAAGCTGGTTCCACTATCAGACTACCCGTAGTTTAATCCTGTGACCAAATAATTGCTATTCAACCTTAACAATACCCGAGGACAGAAAATGGGGTATTTGCGACTGTTGTCTGTCTGGTTGGTTGTCACCATATTAAAAAATAAATGACAATGAGACATCAATATTGTCATACCTGCCATGGGACCAGCTTGCCGGACAACATCACTGGGCAAACAAAGTAATAAAACTCTCATATTAAATGGACAACGGCCATCATAATGTACAGGAATAATATTGACATATTTATTCAGAATTTCCTCAATCTCAGCAAGGCAAGTGGTTCTCAACAAGGCAAATAGTTCTCAACTTCCTCTCATGAAAAAAAACTTTTATTGTATACAGCTGATATTATGGACTTTTTGCATCAAAGCCAAACATTCTATTGATTTTTGAAGCAAACCTAACCAACAATTTTGTACAACATAAACCGACAATATAAATAAGATAGATTGGTCATTTGGTTTCAATCAGTTCTGCTTTCAGAATACAGAGGCTCTTCTGAAAGGACTGTCTGGTGCACAATAATTATTGTCAATCCCTTTTAAGTCGAGATCTATAGTGATCAGGCTGCTTGCCCTGAGAACATGGGTTGGAAACGTGAAAACATGTGCTTCTGACCTCGAGCAGGTCAGCTGTGTCTGAAAAGGCAGTCCCATGTAAAAGAACCAGATCTAGGAAAATCTATTAGGGAGCCAAGTGATGCCGGATTACTCCATATTCTTTCATTCTCTCTCCCTATAGGAGCAGCTACAGATGATGCTTTGATGAGATTTAAACAATATTTTTCATTTCTTTTATTCTTATTTATAATATTTTTTATTATCTTTCAGACATTTTTATCTCATCTCAACCTGCATCATAAAAATAGTGCCAGTAACTTCCTTGCTTGACATGTAAAGAGTCAAGGCTCAACTTTAGCATTTTTATATGAAGGACTATGCAAAAAAATGCCAGCTGATAAAAATGTGAACTGCCAAATTATAGCTCACTCTAGCAAACAATAAACAATAACCCCTTTTGTTATTTTGACTGGTCGTTTATGCCTATAACCTATATTATGCCAAAATAGTTTTACTTTCTAGCAATATTCTGAACTAGAAGGCTGATAAGCACTTACATAATATTGTCAGTACTTCAAATGTTTACTGGCATTTTGAACAATTGACCAAAATGCTAGTAAAACAGCTTAAATTCGAGCCCTGCAGGGTAGTAAACTAGGACACGTCTGAATATGTTTGTCGTTTTGCGTTTTTTAGAGAACTGTATTCTGGGGGAAGCTGCTTTTCCTGTTCGACTTTTATACTTTTTTTAGGTGTTTCTACGACCAAACTTCTGTTAACAATAATGGATGCCCTGGTTACTAGGTTAAAGGATAATTTTACATCATTTTTAGCTCTACTGGCCAAGGGCCAGCAGAGCTTATGGGATGGTCTGTTGTCCGTCGTCCGTCCGTCCGTCCGTCCGTTAACTTTTGCTTGTGTACACTCTAGAGGCCACATTTCTGATGCAATCATCATGAAACTTTGTCAGAATGTTTGTCTCAATGAAATCTCGGTCAAGTTCGAAAATGGGTCATGTGGGGTCAAAAACTAGGTCACTAGGTCAAATATTGGAAAAACCTTGTGTACACTCTAAAGGCCATATTTTTGAACCGAGCTTGATGCAACTTTGTCAGAATGTTTGTCTTAATTATATCTTGGTCAAGTTTGAAAATGGGTCACATGGGTTAAAAACTAGGTCACTAGGTCAAATACTTGAAAAACCTTGTGTACACTCTAGAAGCCGTATTTCTGACCCAATCTTGATGAAACTTAGTCAAAATGTTTGTCTTAATTATATCTTGGTCAAGTTCAAAAATGGGTCACATGGTGTTAAAAACTAGGTCACTAGGTCAAACTTTGGAAAAACCGTGTGTACACTCTAGAGGCCATATTTTTGACCTGATCTTGATGAAACTTTGTCAGAATGTTTGTCTTAATGAAATCTCGGTCAAGTTCAAAAATGGGTCATGTGGGGTCAAAAACTAGGTCACTAGGTCAAATACTTGAAAAAACTTGTGTACACTCTAGAGGTCATATTTGTTACCCAATCTTGATGAAACTTTGTCAAATTGTTTATCTTAATGATATCTTGATCAAGTTCGAAATGGGTCACATGAAGTTAAAAACTAGGTCACTAGGTCAAATATTGGAAAAACCTTGTGTACACTCTAGAGGCCATGTTTTTGACCCGAGCTTGATGCAACTTTGTCAGAATGTTTATCCAAATTGTTTGTCTCAATGAAATCTCGGTCAAGTTCGAAAATGGGTCATGTGGGGTCAAAAACTAGGTCACTAGGTCAAATATTGGAAAAACCTTGTGTACACTCTAGAGGCCATATTTTTGACCCGAGCTTGATGCAACTTTGTCAGAATGTTTGTCTTAATTATATCTTGGTCAAGTTTGAAAATGGGTCACATGGGGTTAAAAACTAGGTCACTAGGTCAAATACTTGAAAACCTTGTGTACACTCTAGAAGCCGTATTTCTGACCCAATCCTGATGAAACTTTGTCAAAATGTTTGTCTTAATTATATCTTGGTCAAGTTCAAAAATGGGTCACATGGTATTAAAAACTAGGTCACTAGGTCAAACTTTGGAAAAACCGTGTGTACACTCTAGAGGCCATATTTTTGACCCGATCTTGATGAAACTTTGTCAGAATGTTTGTCTCAATGAAATCTCGGTCAAATTCAAAAATGGGTCATGTGGGGTCAAAAACTAGGTCACTAGGTCAAATACTTGAAAAAACTTGTGTACACTCTAGAGGTCATATTTGTTACCCAATCTTGATGAAATTTTGTCAAATTGTTTATCTTAATTATATCTTGATCAAGTTCGGAAATGGGTCACATGAAGTTAAAAACTAGGTCACTAGGTCAAATATTGGAAAAACCTTGTGTACACTCTAGAGGCCATATTTTTGACCCGAGCTTGATGCAACTTTGTCAGAATGTTTGTCTTAATTATATCTTGGTCAAGTTTGAAAATGGGTCACATGGGGTTAAAAACTAGGTCACTAGGTCAAATATTGGAAAAACCTTGTGTACACTCTTTGTCAAAATGTTTGTCTTAATTATATCTTGGTCAAGTTCAAAAATGGGTCACATGGTGTTAAAACTAGGTCACTAGGTCAAACTTTAGAAAAACCGTGTGTACACTCTAGAGGCCATATTTTTGACCCGATCTTGATGCAATTTTGTCAGAATATTTGTCTCAATTATAGCTTGCTAAAGTTCGAAAATGGGTCACACAGGGTCTCACAGGGTCAAAAACTAGGTCACTAGTACACTCTAGGGGCCATATTTTTGACCCGATCTTGATGAAACTTTGTCGAAATGTTGTCTTAATTATATTTTGGTCAAGTTCGAAAATGGGTCCCATGGGGTCAAAAACTAGGTCACTAGGTCAAATACTTGAAAAACCTTGTGTACACTCTAGACACCATGTAGTACGACTCGATTCATCAATGGTATAACAGCCAGTAGAGCGTTCACAGGCCCTCTTGGGCCTCTTGTTATAAAAATATAGCCTACTGCAGTGTTAAATATTTCATTATGTATTATTATTGGTGGGACGGATTGCGGCAGGTGCTGTTCATAAAAAAAAACACCATACTTTTTGAACATTTTCATATGTCAAGGAAATTGTCAATGGACAGACTAAATTCATAATATGTCGTTTTTTTCAAATAACTTGTAATTAAGGAATTATAAGGCCAGTATCAACTTTTTTTGTTGATCAACCCTCGTATTTGACAAAATCAGCAAATATTTTTATAAAGTTGGTCTTAAAATCCACTTACCTAGGTTCATACCACAAAACATCTAAGGCAATCAGGCACGGCACGCAAACGAAATATATATTTACATACATGTATATACTGTACTTTACTCAGTATACATATTACATAACATTTTTATTTATCCAAGAGAATACCATATGACACGTCCCTAATTATCTATACTAGTGTAATGGAAGCGTGATCTAACCGGGTTACTGCGACATGTACATGTAGAGTACATGCTTACAATATCGTAACTCTGCTCAATACACATGCTCAATACACATGAAAACGCCTGATTCAGAGTCCTGACCATGGCAACGCGCTTGACAACGTGTAAGACAACGTGTGCTAAGAAATAGAGTGTGTATTTAAGTTTTGTGTTTGGAAGCTAGCATTGGTTGCCGTTACAGATTAAAACTAAATATTTATTTCGTCCTCATGACAGTTGTGTTTAATTGCATTTGAGAGTACAGCAGCACAAACGTCAACTATAAGGTAACTTTATTACTTTCACGCACAGTGTACATTTACAACAAACATAAAAATAAAACACGTAGCTCTATGCAGATGTACATTACCTGTACGAATGCCGTTCATCATTGTTTCAGACATAAATATTCAAGTCCGATAAAAAGGTCATTTACCTGAATAATTGACGACTCGGCGAATGCCGAGGTTGTCTACGCGGAGAATCGCCGCGAAGTTACGCTAGTCGTTCGTTCAAGTCCGCTAAAAAGGTCATTTACCTGTATAATTGACGACTCGGCATTCGCCGAGTTCGTCTACGCGGAGTATCTCGGCAAAGTTACGCTAGTCGTTCGTCACGTAGCTGATTTCCACTCGGCGTAGTTTTATCGTCCAAACTCCGCGTAATTACGCGATTTCTGAATTCCTCACTTGGCGTGAAAGAGTAAAGTGTGGGTATCGCGTGAGCTGTACTGTATACTCATCATGACAACAACATCGACATGACCATACTAAAATATAAAGGTCAAGGTCACACTGAAGGTCATTGTATGGGTTAAGTACTCATTTTTTTCTTCACGAAAACTTAGTCAGGCCAGTTTGTCAAGGTCATTTATCTGGGTCCAAAAAACCTTCTTTTGCTGACAAAGCGCTGACAGGCAACACGCGTGATCCACAGAACACCCATCTAGTTTTTAAATATTTACTGTTGAAAACGGTTTAATCTGAAACTTAACCATGCCAACGACGGGCGTATATATGCCCCTCCATATTTGTTCATGGTTGATATTTTTAACATTCATATTTTCGTATTAATTGGAATAATGCATAGAATAATGCTTGAAATCAGATATAGAGATATAAAAGTAAAATGGATGACAATCCCCTGCCCGACATATTTGATTTGGATTGATTGGAAACCTTTCCGCTTGTCTGTAACATACTTCCCACAGCTCAACTTCCAACTGTCCCCAGTTTTCACTAAGATTTGTGTGACAAAGGCCCACTTGCTATGTTTTACCAGTCACTTCAAAGATGGAGAGGAGCAAGCAGCCCACATACCAGTATATCAGATGATGGTATTGAAGGCCACATACTAGTATATCAGATGATGGTATTGAAGGCCACATACTAGTATATCAGATGATGGTATTGAAGGCCACATACTAGTATATCAGATGATGGTATTGAAGGCCACATACTAGTATATCAGATGATGGTATTGAAGGCCACATACTAGTATATCAGATGATGGTATTGAAGGCCACATACTAGTATATCAGATGATGGTATTGAAGGCCACATACTAGTATATCAGATGATGGTATTGAAGGCCACGTACTAGTATATCAGATGATGGTATTGAAGGCCACATACTAGTATATCAGATGATGGTATTGAAGGCCACATACTAGTATATCAGATGATGGTATTGAAGGCCACATACTAGTATATCAGATGATGGTATTGAAGGCCACATACTAGTATATCAGATCATGGTATTGAAGGCCACATACTAGTATATCAGATCATGGTATTGAAGGCCACATACTAATATATCAGATCATGGTATTGAAGGCCACATACTAGTATATCAGATCATGGTATTGAAGGCCACATACTAGTATATCAGATCATGGTATTGAAGGCCACATACTAGTATATCAGATCATGGTATTGAAGGCCACATACTAGTATATCAGATCATGGTAGTGAAGGCCACATACTAGTATATCAGATCATGGTATTGAAGGCCACATACTAGTATATCAGATCATGGTACTGAAGGCCACATACTAGTATATAAGATCATGGTACTGAAGGCCACATACTAGTTTATCAGGTCATGGTACTGAAGGCCACATACTAGTATATCAGATCATGGTATTGAAGGCCACATACTAGTATATCAGATCATGGTATTGAAGGCCACATACTAGTATATCAGATCATGGTATTGAAGGCCACATACTAGTATATCAGATCATGGTATTGCAGGCCACATACTAGTATATCAGATCATGGTATTGAAGGCCACATACTAGTATATCAGATCATGGTATTGATTGAGGCCACATACTAGTATATCAGATCATGGTATTGCAGGCCACATACTAGTATATCAGATCATGGTATTGAAGGCCACATACTAGTATATCAGATCATGGTATTAAAGTGCACATACTAGTATATCAGATCATGGTATTGAAGGCCACATACTAGTATATCAGATCTTGGTATTGAAGGCCACATACTAGTATATCAGATGATGGTATTGAAGGCCACATACTAGTATATCAGATCATGGTATTGAAGGCCACATACTAGTATATCAGATCATGGTATTGAAGGCCACATACTAGTATATCAGATCATGGTATTGAAGGCCACATACTAGTATATCAGATCATGGTATTGAAGGCCACATACTAGTATATCAGATCATGGTATTGAAGGCCACATACTAGTATATCAGATCATGGTATTGAAGGCCACATACTAGTATATCAGATCATGGTATTGAAGGCCACATACTAGTATATCAGATCATGGTATTGAAGGCCACATACTAGTATATCAGATCATGGTATTGAAGGCCACGTACTAGTATATCAGATCATGGTATTGAAGGCCACATACTAGTATATCAGATGAAGGTATTGAAGGCCACATACTAGTATATCAGATCATGGTATTGAAGGCCACATACTAGTATATCAGATGATGGTATTGAAGGCCACATACTAGTATATCAGATCATGGTATTGAAGGCCACATACTAGTATATCAGATCATGGTATTGAAGGCCACATACTAGTATATCAGATCATGGTATTGAAGGCCACATACTAGTATATCAGATCATGGTATTGAAGGCCACATACTAGTATATCAGATCATGGTATTGAAGGCCACATACTAGTATATCAGATCATGGTATTGAAGGCCACATACTAGTATATCAGATCATGGTATTGAAGGCCACATACCAGTATATCAGATCATGGTATTGAAGGCCACATACCAGTATATCAGATCATGGTATTGAAGGCCACATACCAGTATATCAGATCATGGTATTGAAGGCCACATACCAGTATATCAGATCATGGTATTGAAGGCCACATACTAGTATATCAGATCATGGTATTGAAGGCCACATACTAGTATATCAGATCATGGTATTGAAGGCCACATACTAGTATATCAGATCATGGTATTGAAGGCCACATACTAGTATATCAGATCATGGTATTGAAGGCCACATACTAGTATATCAGATCATGGTATTGAAGGCCACATACTAGTATATCAGATCATGGTATTGAAGGCCACATACTAGTATATCAGATCATGGTATTGAAGGCCACATACTAGTATATCAGATCATGGTATTGAAGGCCACATACTAGTATATCAGATCATGGTATTGAAGGCCACATACTAGTATATCAGATCATGGTATTGAAGGCCACATACCAGTATATCAGATCATGGTATTGAAGGCCACATACCAGTATATCAGATCATGGTATTGAAGGCCACATACTAGTATATCAGATGATGGTATTGAAGGCCACATACCAGTATGCCACATACTAGTATATCAGATCATGGTATTGAAGGCCGGACACATTCACTCCCTTGTCATACATTTTATTTTACAACAAGACGTTCGTGAGTGTCGGAGGTATATAGTACAGGTTCTCATCAGGAAAAAGTGGGTGGTACTCCACCACTAAAAGTCTACCATCATATATAGCCTAAAATGTGCTGAAAATGATGTAAAACACCATTCATCCAACCATCCAACTTCTAAATACAGTCTTAATATATTCTAAACCTAGCAATAAATCCTCAAATTTGGAGCGTCGTACTACCAAGTTGCTACTGCATTGTACTTATGCATTTATTTGTTTAAATCACCCACTTGACTGATCACTCAGTTGACTGATAAATAAGTGACAGTTGCCAGTTTATGATCATTATGGGTGTGTTCAGGGTTTTCCCATCGGCTGACTTTGGATTACCAATGGCCACCAATGGTAACATTTGGTACCAACGAGGCCATCGATGCTACCTAAGGTGTAGAGTACTACCTATCGGCGAATCAGCGGCTAATGACATTGACCTATGGTAGTCGATGGTTACCGAGAGTGTTTTCGGTAACCGATGGGAGAACCCTGAACGCACCAAACATGGGCATTGAAGTTACTGACTCATTAAACTGAATCATATCATCTCAGCAGACTCCAGGTATGGGATGATTTGTTCCTACAGGTCTGACAAGGACACCATTATGATACTCTGTCAGAAGAAACTCTCTCAAAACAAATCGTCTCAGGGGATCAAGTTATATCATGAGACAAATATATATCAATATTAATTATCTGCCGATTCCTGTAATGCAAATGGGGAACATAAATATTTCATCAATAACATTAAGTATTCTCAAGTTGACATATGGTTGCAGTCTAAAGTAATATCTAAAAATATGAAAATGAAAATTCTGTGAGTCTAGGGACATCTCACCAGAGGGGTCAGAATTGCGACCAGGAATGAGGCGCTGCCGAGTTCCTGGGTGCAGTTCGGATCACGAGGGTGAGATTTCCACATCTCACATGGATATACTCCTGATGGATTATTTTTCTCCCATTATACACTTTGTACAGAAAGACTTTAAATAACTTTGTAGCATGGTCGGTGACATTTCCTTTGATGAATGCAGAACATTAAATCGTTAAATTTAGGGTAACTAAAGGGGCGTGGCTGACTACTGCACCAGGACTACCAGATAGATGAATTTAGAGTACGGTCACTATGACGTCACAGTGTTACTCAACTCCATGCTACAAAAAAGATAGAGTGTGTCTGTCTCAGCTCGTTGGTTATTTAAACACCTCGATTGGCTTCGCCCATTTCAGTGTTTAAATAAACCAACTCGCTGAGACCAGACTCTTACCTATTACATATTTGATTTTACGCTGCTAGTGGAGATAATGACAATATTGATAATACATGTAACTATACTGGTATACTGATTTGTCTCTCATCAACATATTGTATAAGTTATTTTGAGGATTCCAACACAGAGGGGAATCTTAAAAGCGGGAACTGTACCCTTCTGGTACTATCAAATAGATACTTATTGTTCTTTGACATGCTCATAGGACACTCAGATCTTCTGGACCACATCCGATAGATCAGGCATGGGGAAGTGTATTGTCTTACATTAACACACTCCGAGGTATCCAAGTGGTGCCAGTGAGGCTAGACCAGCTAACCACTGGGCCTCTGCAGTCCCTAGGAGTCCCTGTCTGGTAATAAAAAACTGTACTGACTGGGCCTCTGCAGTCCCTATTAGTCCCTGTCTGATAATAAAGAACAATACTGTAGCCATCATGCCAATTAAGTACTGGCTCATTTATTTGTGTAAATTGGGCACATACACAGGATAACTAGAGCTCTGAATTGTCAGTCAAGTATTCAAGAACAAGAGGGAAGCCAGTCTGGTATTGTAAAGGAGACATTCTGTTACCAGGAACTATTTCACAGTGCAGGCTGCCAGTAGTATGTATAATTAATGACAGGCACTTGTGTAATCAATTAGTGGTGTGTAATAATGAATGATACATTCTTATTATCACATATTGGTGTATTACAGCAAACTGGTGTATTTATGATAAGGAATGTTACATAATACTGTCAAGAGTTTTCCTTCATTTGAGTTAACAATACTCCGCATGCAACGCTAAATATTATTTTCCTTTTGGTTTCCTTGTAAATTAGCTACATGAAGGCTTTTTTTTTTAACAAAAAATATCATCTCACACAGTAACATCAGATCTCTGGTATCTAGAATAGAATGGTATCTAGAATAGTTATTTAAAGTTCCTCTCCACATATACATTATTACCTTGATAGAGTTTTGAAAAAGGGTTTTGTATTGTAATTTTGTCATTATTTGACAGGTTAGTTTCTTTAAATACAGTGTAAATGTACAAGAAAAGCATTAATTGTTGTGTGCTCATAAACAGATCCCTTGCAAAATTTTGGAGTTTCGAAGGAAGGTTAAATAATTACTATTGGGCACAAGTGAGTGAAGCTGAGGATCAATGCCTGTAAACCTTCCTTTCAATGCTACTCCTAACCAGTAATTGGCGACGATCTAAAGATCGCCGCCTCTATTTCAGACGATGTATTGGAAATGGTAGTGGGTTTGTAAATTGCTATGGGTTTTGACTGTGTTTCATGTAGCAGTTGATAACTGTTATTTTTACAGAAATAAAGAGCGACCCAGTCAAAAATGACTGGACTCCATGGTGTAAAATTATATTTCGCATTCTGTCGATAATGAAACTAAAGGGGTAACAATTGGTTTGTTCGGTGCTGTTTAAACCTTTCTGAAAGAACAGGCCTACTTATAATCGCCCTGAACCATTCGATTAGCAGTAGCATATATAAATAGCGGAAATACCCATTATGCATTTCTTTTTCTTTTCAGTATATATTTATTAAAATTACTTCTGTTTGCTTTAAGGTATAATATCCGATAATTAATTTATTATACTGAATGGACCCAGATTTGTATAGTCCCTTAGATGTATATTTATTCAAATTAATCCTGTTTGCTTATTACAGTATAATACAAGATAATTACACTTAGTGATGGCCATTAGTCTAAAATAACAGGGCAGGAAAATTTATTTTCCGAGTTACTCGTCCTGCATAATATTTGAGTGGTCAAATTGATAAATTGTCTGAATTTCTGCTCGTCCTGCATCAATGAGCACTCGTCATAGCGAACGGACAAGTGGAATTTTCGTGCATTGGAAACGTTTTTCACTGAGAGCTTGGTGGGAAACTTTTGTTAACTACATTGTAGTGGCACACATACAGGTTTTTAGCTCTACTGATCAGAGATCAGCAGAGCTTATGCCGTGTTCGTCGTCTGTCTGTCTGTCTGTCTGTCTGTCCGTCCGTCTGTCTGTCTGTCTGTCTGTCTGTCCATCCATAAACTTTTTTTTGTAGCGACTACTCCTCCGAAACTACTGAATGCATTTTCATGAAACTTTACAGAAATGTTGCCCATGAAGTCTAGTTGATCCTAGCAAAAATTTATGTTGATGTGAAATCCAAGATGGCAGCCAAATCTAAAAATAGATTTTTAAGAAACAAGTTTGTAGCGACTACTTCTTGAAACTTGTAAGTGGTATTGATATGGGACTTTTCTAAAATGATCAGCATGACATGATGTTGTTCCTTGTCGAAAATCGTTTTGATTCGACGTTAAACATGGCTGCCAGCAGCCATCTTTGTTTACATACAAGTTATTTAGTAAAAACTTGTAGCGACTACTCCTCTAAAACTACTCGACGGATTTCCATGAAACTTCACAGGAATGTTGCTCTTGGTGTCTAAATGATCCTAGCAACATTTCAGGTTGGTCGGACATTCAAGATGGCCGCCACAGCTAAAAATAGATTTTCAGAAACAAGTTTGTAGCGAGTACTTTTTGAAAACTATAAGTGATATTGATATGGGACTTTTCCTGAAATGATCAGTATGGAATGATGTTGATCTTTGTCGAAAATTATTTTGATGTGACGTTAAACATGGCCCCCAGTGGCCATCTTTGTTTACATAGAGTTATATAATGAAAACTTGTAGCGACTTCTCCTCTGAAACTACTTGACGGAGTTTCATGAAACTTCACAGGAATATTCCTCTTGATCTCTAATTGATCCTAGCAAAATTTCAGGTCGTCCAGAAATTCAAGATGGCTGCCATGGCTAAAAATAGATTTTCAAAATACAAGTCTGTAGCGACTACTACTTGAAAACTATAAGTAATATTGATATGGGACTTTTTCTAAAATGATCAGTATGACATGATGTTGATCCTTGTCAAAAATTATTTTGATTTGACGTCAAACATGGCCGCCAGCAGCCATCTTTGTTTACATAGAGTTATATAATGAAAACTTGCAGCGACTACTCCTCTGAAACTACTTGACGGATTTTCATGAAACTTCACAGGAATGCTGATCTAGCTATCAAAAACCTATCAGTAGAGCTTCAAGGTCATTGACCTCTTGTTTTTAACCTATTTAAAAGGGGCCGAAATTCGGCATTTTCCCAACTCCAAAAACCTCTATATATTCCCAATTCTGGGTAAAAAAATCCCGATTTAAAAATTTAGAAAGTGACAGACTTTCCACTGTTGGTATGCTTAAATGTTTGCTAAATTCAATACCTGATTAATATACCTAAAGCATGCATTTTAATAAACAATTTGTCTTAAAACAACCTTCCTCTAAGTAATGAAAAACAGACTTTATTTTCTCCAATTTTGACATCTCAAGCTTCTTTTTCCCAAAATCAGCAGGCCTAGCTGTAGGCCTTTTTTGAATTTTCTTGTAAAAAGCTCTTACATAAATAAAGAACAAGAATAGATTTCCACCAAGCCCTCCAATTTTATTTATACTGAAAGGAAAAAGAAACGCGACAGAGGAATTTCCGCTATATATTGTATATACTGCACACTTAATTTCATATATATTCCAAGGAAGTCCCAAGATGTTTTGTAAAAAAAAGAAGGTTATCAGTTAGAGATAGGATACAACTGTGATGTTGTAGACGTTTCAGTCACAGTACACGTTGCAACAAGAAATTCATTAATGTTCAGGTTTGATCCCCTTTGAAAAATTAAGCCAGTTCAGTACTGTATTTAACGTAAAGAGTTTGCAAAATTTTGCATCCTAAGTTTGCGCCGAATGCATACTCTGTCAATAATGAAACTTTGCAGGAATACTGTTTGCTATGTTTTGTGTTGCTTTAGTCTTTTTTCCGAAAGGAAAGATCTTACGAAGCCATGTACCTTAACAGCAGCATATTGTACATACAATATATTATAGCGGAAATTCCCGTGTCGTGTTTCTTTTTCCTTTCAGTATATTATATTCATGATAAAAATGTGTTCCTTTAAGCGCCCCATCTCTTAAATATTTAATTCAGAATTGTTTAATAATGTTTAGCTATAATATATGAGCTGCCCCAGAGGGAGGGAAGGACACAATTGAATAAGTGAAGCATAATTTTACTCACCCATCAAATTTCTTTTAGATGCATGCTCTGAGAATTAGACTCCGATACACATTTTATGTCCTCATCTGAGTCTGATGAGGCCAAGAGTATATGTCTTGCACACACATTAATAAGAGAGTCGCACGGCCGCTAGTAAATAACTAAAAAAAAGCAGCATATATTAGGACATAATATTGTGTAAAGTTACCATCTATACGGCCAACATAAGTGACCGTCAAGGGGGAAAGTTGACGCAAGAACTCATCAGGGCAGGAAAATGTGTTTCTGAGTTACTCGTCCTACGTAATATTTGAATGGTTAAATTGATAAATTGTTAAAGAATTTATCTGATTTTCAACTCATCCTGCATCAATAAGCACTCAGTCATGCCCTGACTCATCTTGCATGTATATATAATGACTTGTGCTGTAATTCTCTGTGATGGAAACAAAGATTTATTGAAAGTAACTACTTGCTTTATAAAGTTCAAACCATCTGACACAATGTCTTTGAAGATTCTTGCTGGGGGTGCTTTAGAATTGAAACTAGTAATTGTATGCATTGATCGGATAGCAATTACTGTATTGTCTGATTATTGGAAGAATACATTAGGTATATATATTCAGGAGTAAATGAAAAAAAAATTGCAGACTGTGGCACAGTTAGTGTGGATATTGCTGTTCTGATCAGGTTGTCTCTGTTTGATGCGGTTCCTCAGCACCATTTGACCAGTTAGTTAATCCAGTAAGATTTTCATAATCCAGATTAATTTGGACCACTTAATTACAGTTCTGATACCTGTGATAAAGCATGCACAGACAGCAATTGGTGCAGAAGTTGCTTATAGGCCTTACATAAAGGTGTCAGACTGTCTGTATTAGTTCCGTCTGCTCATCCTCATTAGATTATTAAAAGTATTTTTAAAGCACTGAATGATCAAACGATCATCATGCAATCAGTTCTTTCTTGCCATAGCTGCTTTTTGTCTCGCCTTTTGCGAAGGAAAAAGAGACATAGGTGTTGCTTTTCCGGTAGTGGCGGTGACAACATTCAAGTTTTGCGTGTATGTCATTTTCTCTGGAATTATTCGCACTATAGACCGTTCAAACTTTGGTTATAGTTGTATCTTGGGTAATACATGTCAACATATGTAACATTTGTGGTTGTGACCTTCACCCTGCAAGCAAAGGGCGGAGAACTCTCACAAACTGTAAGTCAAAGGAGACAGATGCCATCATTTAACACTATTATATATAAATAAAACAAAGGGAAAATGTTATGTTTTTTCTTTATAGAAATCAATGAAATTTATGAAACTTTATAGTATTATAGATGACTATATTCATATTAATAGTCTATAGTTTACTACAGTCTGATCATGGCCATTACAGTTACTCTGGCATGGTATATATTTCCCCCTTTTCCTGTGAAAAAATTCTCCTCTTAAAAAAAAAAGATTAAACTCCAATACAGAAAAACAGCATACTTTTTGCAATTCCCCTTCCTGAAGGCCCTGGCCCCAGTCACCTAAAATATGACTAGTGCCCTTAAAGATTTCCCCAGTGAAAGTGTTATTTGTATAACATCAAATACCGTAATGTTCGCGCTCCGTGAAATTAGAACGAGAGCCGCATTTTAGAATGTCCCAAAACGGCAATGCGTCTGTTTCCCAATATCCGGTTGACTTAAATTGCATTTTATCGCTGAAAAAACAGAGTTGCGACGATTTACTGCATTTAATCGCTTAATAAACTTATAATGTAAGAACTATTTTATTTGTTGTTGTTTTCTACTGAAATGTTACTCGTCCTCTCATGGGTTTCACTCGTCCGGGTTCGAATTCCACTCGTGAATACGAGTGGAATTATCGTGCCCTGACATAGGAAATCTTAATGTGACCTTCATCCTGCTTCATCCTCCAAGCAAAAGCCAGATAACTTTCTCACCAACTATATGTACTAGACATTTCAAACTTAGTTTATCCCTTAACCCGCTACATATATATAATGAACTGTTCTTTCTTTGAATTAAGACCATTCCATTTATGTGACAAAGGGGTGTTTCGAGGAAAATGATGGATCAGCAGCCGGACATTGTGCAGGCTGATCTGGGTTATAATGGACGCATAGGCTATTATAGTCGTACTTAGCGGGTTAAGGGTTAACGTTTAAAAGACAAAAAAAATCTATTTTGACATATATGTAGGTGTGGACACATGGGTTTCATCTATGGCCTTGACCTACATTTTTGGGTCATTTTTGTTTTTTAAAGAATAGACTTAAAGGGCCACACGGCAATCTTGATTTTTTTAAAACTAGCGGAGTCCCGTTAGTTTTTCTACATAAATTGCATTTGTTCAATCATTAATGTTAATTACAAGAATTGTATTAAGCCATTTGTTTTTTCTTATAATTATTTTTTGATATTATTGCAAGAGTAATATATTAAAACTTATAGTATAATAAGACGAAATAGTAAATACTTAAAATTTGATTTATTTAAATGTAACAGGGTAAAAGTTAAAATGATACTGTATATATAAATCGTAACACCCATTTCAAATACTTCAAGATTGCCGTGTGTCCCTTTAAATGCTATATATCATCCAAATGTCAGCTCTGTTGTTGTTTGTTATGAACATGTTTATAGCTCTTATTTCTATGTCCTGCCCTGGTTAAGCAGACATCTGCAGATTTCTTGTTTGTGTGATATATAAATGTCAGTTCAAAATATTTTTCATAGCTTACTATGTTGATTGTTCTATAAATGTCTTGCCGACTTTTAAATAAGATTTGCTTGACTGATACTGTATTCTCACTTAATACTTTATTCTGCCTGATACTGGATTCTGACTGATACTGCATCCTCACTGATACTGCATCCTCACTGATACTTGATCCTGCCTGATACTGCATCCTGCCTGATACTGCATCCTCACTGATACTGCATCCTCACTGATACTTGATCCTGCCTGATACTGCATCCTGCCTGATACTGCATCCTCACTGATAATGCATCCTCACTGATACTGTATCCTGCCTGATACTGCATCCTCACTGATACTGCATCCTCACTGATACTGGATCCTGCCTGATACTGAATCCTCACTGATACTGCATCCTCACTGATACTGGATCCTGCCTGATACTGGATCCTCACTGATATTGCATCCTCACTGATACTGCATCCTCACTGATACTGCATCCTCACTGATACTGGATCCTCACTGATACTGCATCCTAAATGATACTGGATCCTCACTGATACTGCATCCTCACTGATACTGGATCTTGCCTGATACTGCATCCTCACTGATACTGCATCCTCACTGATACTGCATTCTCACTGATACTGTATCCTCAATGATACTGGATCCTCACTGATACTGCATCCTGCCTGATACTGCATTCTCACTGATACTGCATCCTCAATGATACTGGATCCTCACTGATACTGCATCCTCAATGATATTGGATCCTCACTGATACTGCATCCTCACTGATACTGGATCTTGCCTGATACTGCATCCTCACTGATACTGCATCCTCACTGATACTGCATCCTCAATGATACTGGATCCTCACTGATACTGCATCCTGACTGATACTGGATCATCACTGATACTGTATCCTGCCTGATATTGCATCCTCACTGATACTGTATCCTCACTGCCTGATACTGGATCCTGTCTGATACTGGATCCTGTCTGATACTGTATCCTGTCTGATACTGTATCCTCACTGATACTTCATCCTGCGTGATACTGGATCCTCACTGATACTGTATCCTGCCTGATACTGCATCTTGACTGATAATGTATCCTGCCTTCCTGAACTGTATCCTGCCTGATACTGGATCCTGCCTGATACTGGATCCTCACTGATACTGTATCCTCACTGATACTGGATCCTCACTGATACCTGATCCTGCCTGATACTGGATCCTCACTGATACTGTATCCTGCCTGATACTGTATCCTGACTGATACTGGATCCTGTCTGATACTTGATCCTCACTGATACTGCATCCTGCCTGCCTGATACTGTATCCTGCCTGATACTGGATCCTGCCTGCCTGATACTGTATCCTGCCTGATACTGGATCCTGCCTGCCTGATACTGGATCCTGCCTGATACTGGATCCTGTCTGATACTGGATCCTGCCTGATACTGGATCCTGCCTGATACTGGATCCTGTCTGATACTGTATCCTGTCTGATACTGGATCCTGCCTGATACTGGATCCTGCCTGATACTGTATCCTGCCTGATACTGGATCCTGCCTGATACTGTATCCTGCCTGATACTGGATCCTGTCTGATACTGTATCCTGTCTGATACTGGATCCTGTCTGATACTGTATCCTGCCTGATACTGGATCCTGCCTGATACTGCATCCTGCCTGATACTGCATCCTGCCTGATACTGCATCCTGCCTGATACTGGATCCTGTCTGATACTGTATCCTGCCTGATACTGGATCCTGTCTGATACTGGATCCTGTCTGATACTGTATCCTGTCTGATACTGTATCCTGTCTGATACTGGATCCTGTCTGATACTGGATCCTGTCTGATACTGTATCCTGTCTGATACTGTATCCTGTCTGATACTGGATCCTGCCTGATACTGGATCCTGCCTGATACTGGATCCTGCCTGATACTGTATCCTGCCTGATACTGTATCCTGTCTGATACTGTATCCTGTCTGATACTGGATCCTGCCTGATACTGGATCCTGTCTGATACTGTATCCTGTCTGATACTGGATCCTGTCTGATACTGGATCCTGCCTGATACTGTATCCTGCCTGATACTGGATCCTGCCTGATACTGTATCCTGTCTGATACTGGATCCTGCCTGATACTGGATCCTGCCTGATACTGGATCCTGTCTGATACTGGATCCTGTCTGATACTGGATCCTGTCTGATACTGTATCCTGTCTGATACTGGATCCTGTCTGATACTGTATCCTGCCTGATACTGGATCCTGCCTGCCTGATACTGGATCCTGTCTGATACTGGATCCTGTCTGATACTGTATCCTGTCTGATACTGGATCCTGTCTGATACTGGATCCTGCCTGATACTGGATCCTGTCTGATACTGTATCCTGTCTGATACTGTATCCTGTCTGATACTGGATCCTGCCTGATACTGGATCCTGCCTGATACTGTATCCTGTCTGATACTGTATCCTGCCTGATACTGGATCCTGCCTGCCTGATACTGGATCCTGTCTGATACTGTATCCTGTCTGATACTGTATCCTGTCTGATACTGGATCCTGTCTGATACTGTATCCTGTCTGATACTGGATCCTGTCTGATACTGGATCCTGTCTGATACTGGATCCTGCCTGATACTGGATCCTGTCTGATACTGTATCCTGTCTGATACTGTATCCTGTCTGATACTGGATCCTGCCTGATACTGGATCCTGCCTGATACTGGATCCTGTCTGATACTGCATCCTGCCTGATACTGCATCCTCACTGATACTGCATCCTCACTGATACTTGATCCTGCCTGATACTGCATCCTGCCTGATACTGCATCCTCACTGATAATGCATCCTCACTGATACTGTATCCTGCCTGATACTGCATCCTCACTGATACTGCATCCTCACTGATACTGGATCCTGCCTGATACTGAATCCTCACTGATACTGCATCCTCACTGATACTGGATCCTGCCTGATACTGGATCCTCACTGATATTGCATCCTCACTGATACTGCATCCTCACTGATACTGGATCCTCACTGATACTGCATCCTAAATGATACTGGATCCTCACTGATACTGCATCCTCACTGATACTGGATCTTGCCTGATACTGCATCCTCACTGATACTGCATCCTCACTGATACTGCATTCTCACTGATACTGTATCCTCAATGATACTGGATCCTCACTGATACTGCATCCTGCCTGATACTGCATTCTCACTGATACTGCATCCTCAATGATACTGGATCCTCACTGATACTGCATCCTCAATGATATTGGATCCTCACTGATACTGCATCCTCACTGATACTGGATCTTGCCTGATACTGCATCCTCACTGATACTGCATCCTCACTGATACTGCATCCTCAATGATACTGGATCCTCACTGATACTGCATCCTGACTGATACTGGATCATCACTGATACTGTATCCTGCCTGATATTGCATCCTCACTGATACTGTATCCTCACTGATAGATACTGTATCCTGCCTGATACTGGATCATACCTGATACTGTATCATCACTGATACTGCATCCTGCCTGATACTGGATCCTCACTGATACTTCATCCTGCGTGATACTGGATCCTCACTGATACTGTATCCTGCCTGATACTGCATCTTGACTGATAATGTATCCTGCCTTCCTGAACTGTATCCTGCCTGATACTGGATCCTGCCTGATATTGGATCCTCACTGATACTGTATCCTCACTGATACTGGATCCTCACTGATACCTGATCCTGCCTGATACTGGATCCTCACTGATACTGTATCCTGCCTGATACTGTATCCTGACTGATACTGTATCCTGCCTGATACTGGATCCTGTCTGATACTTGATCCTCACTGATACTGCATCCTGCCTGCCTGATACTGTATCCTGCCTGATACTGGATCCTGCCTGCCTGATACTGGATCCTGCCTGCCTGATACTGGATCCTGCCTGATACTGGATCCTGTCTGATACTGTATCCTGCCTGATACTGGATCCTGTCTGATACTGGATCCTGTCTGATACTGTATCCTGTCTGATACTGGTTCCTGCCTGATACTGGATCCTGCCTGATACTGTATCCTGCCTGATACTGGATCCTGCCTGATACTGTATCATGCCTGATACTGGATCCTGTCTGATACTGTATCCTGCCTGATACTGGATCCTGTCTGATACTGTATCCTGCCTGATACTGGATCCTGCCTGATACTGCATCCTGCCTGATACTGCATCCTGCCTGATACTGGATCCTGTCTGATACTGTATCCTGCCTGATACTGGATCCTGTCTGATACTGTATCCTGCCTGATACTGGATCTTGTCTGATACTGGATCCTGTCTGATACTGGATCCTGCCTGATACTGGATCCTGTCTGATACTGTATCCTGTCTGATACTGTATCCTGTCTGATACTGTATCCTGTCTGATACTGGATCCTGCCTGATACTGGATCCTGTCTGATACTGGATCCTGCCTGATACTGGATCCTGTCTGATACTGTATCCTGTCTGATACTGTATCCTGTCTGATACTGTATCCTGTCTGATACTGGATCCTGTCTGATACTGGATCCTGCCTGATACTGGATCCTGTCTGATACTGTATCCTGTCTGATACTGGATCCTGCCTGATACTGGATCCTGCCTGCCTGATACTGGATCCTGTCTGATACTGGATCCTGTCTGATACTGTATCCTGTCTGATACTGGATCCTGTCTGATACTGGATCCTGCCTGATAGTGGATCCTGCCTGCCTGATACTGGATCCTGTCTGATACTGGATCCTGTCTGATACTGTATCCTGTCTGATACTGGATCCTGTCTGATACTGGATCCTGCCTGATACTGGATCCTGTCTGATACTGTATCCTGTCTGATACTGGATCCTGCCTGATACTGTATCCTGTCTGATACTGTATCCTGCCTGATACTGGATCCTGCCTGCCTGATACTGGATCCTGTCTGATACTGGATCCTGTCTGATACTGTATCCTGTCTGATACTGTATCCTCACTGATACTTCATCCTGCGTGATACTGGATCCTCACTGATACTGTATCCTGCCTGATACTGCATCTTGACTGATAATGTATCCTGCCTTCCTGAACTGTATCCTGCCTGATACTGGATCCTGCCTGATACTGGATCCTCACTGATACTGTATCCTCACTGATACTGGATCCTCACTGATACCTGATCCTGCCTGATACTGGATCCTCACTGATACTGTATCCTGCCTGATACTGTATCCTGACTGATACTGGATCCTGTCTGATACTTGATCCTCACTGATACTGCATCCTGCCTGCCTGATACTGTATCCTGCCTGATACTGGATCCTGCCTGCCTGATACTGTATCCTGCCTGATACTGGATCCTGCCTGCCTGATACTGGATCCTGCCTGATACTGGATCCTGTCTGATACTGGATCCTGCCTGATACTGGATCCTGCCTGATACTGGATCCTGTCTGATACTGTATCCTGTCTGATACTGGATCCTGCCTGATACTGGATCCTGCCTGATACTGTATCCTGCCTGATACTGGATCCTGCCTGATACTGTATCCTGCCTGATACTGGATCCTGTCTGATACTGTATCCTGTCTGATACTGGATCCTGTCTGATACTGTATCCTGCCTGATACTGGATCCTGCCTGATACTGCATCCTGCCTGATACTGCATCCTGCCTGATACTGCATCCTGCCTGATACTGGATCCTGTCTGATACTGTATCCTGCCTGATACTGGATCCTGTCTGATACTGGATCCTGTCTGATACTGTATCCTGTCTGATACTGTATCCTGTCTGATACTGGATCCTGTCTGATACTGGATCCTGTCTGATACTGTATCCTGTCTGATACTGTATCCTGTCTGATACTGGATCCTGCCTGATACTGGATCCTGCCTGATACTGGATCCTGCCTGATACTGTATCCTGCCTGATACTGTATCCTGCCTGATACTGTATCCTGTCTGATACTGGATCCTGTCTGATACTGGATCCTGCCTGATACTGGATCCTGTCTGATACTGTATCCTGTCTGATACTGGATCCTGTCTGATACTGGATCCTGCCTGATACTGTATCCTGCCTGATACTGGATCCTGCCTGATACTGTATCCTGTCTGATACTGGATCCTGCCTGATACTGGATCCTGCCTGATACTGGATCCTGTCTGATACTGGATCCTGTCTGATACTGGATCCTGTCTGATACTGTATCCTGCCTGATACTGGATCCTGCCTGCCTGATACTGGATCCTGTCTGATACTGGATCCTGTCTGATACTGTATCCTGTCTGATACTGGATCCTGTCTGATACTGGATCCTGCCTGATACTGGATCCTGTCTGATACTGTATCCTGTCTGATACTGTATCCTGTCTGATACTGGATCCTGCCTGATACTGGATCCTGCCTGATACTGTATCCTGCCTGATACTGTATCCTGTCTGATACTGTATCCTGCCTGATACTGGATCCTGCCTGCCTGATACTGGATCCTGTCTGATACTGTATCCTGTCTGATACTGTATCCTGTCTGATACTGTATCCTGTCTGATACTGTATCCTGTCTGATACTGGATCCTGTCTGATACTGGATCCTGCCTGATACTGGATCCTGCCTGATACTGTATCCTGTCTGATACTGTATCCTGTCTGATACTGGATCCTGCCTGATACTGGATCCTGCCTGATACTGGATCCTGTCTGATACTGGATCCTGCCTGATACTGGATCCTGTCTGATACTGGATCCTGCCTGATACTGTATCCTGTCTGATACTGTATCCTGTCTGATACTGGATCCTGTCTGATACTGGATCCTGTCTGATACTGGATCCTGCCTGATACTGGATCCTGTCTGATACTGTATCTTGTCTGATACTGGATCCTGTCTGATACTGGATCCTGTCTGATACTGGATCCTGTCTGATACTGTATCCTGCCTGATACTGGATCCTGCCTGATACTGTATCCTGCCTGATACTGGATCCTGCCTGATACTGTATCCTGTCTGATACTGGATCCTGCCTGATACTGTATCCTGTCTGATACTGTATCCTGTCTGATACTGTATCCTGCCTGATACTGGATCCTGTCTGATACATGATATGTACTGATGCATCAGAGGTTGCAGACTCCCAGTATTCCATCAACAGTATACATATGATATATACCATTACATTCCATGACTGACAAGCAGGCTACTGGAGTAGAATAGTGATGCGTCTTTCTCAGATTTACTGTTACTTCATGAAAAGGCCACTGTTGATTTTGCTTATGGCTTTCTTAGAAAGAAATAATTAAAAGATATAGGGTTTTAAACAATAACATTATTTTGATGAAAGGGCTTTATTCTGTTAGCCATTGACAGACGTTATTTTTTCTAGATCAGCAGAGCAATTTATTGGCCATGTTCGTATTCCATAACAGTTACCTGGGAGTGTTAATATTTATTCCTGCTGTCAGGCTGATACAATTCTATAGAAAATATTTGGAGTTTGATTGAAGTGGTCGCAGTAGTTGGTACAACAATTCCAGGAATAAAAGAGATTGAAGTGGTTCCAGTAGTTGGTACAACAATTCCAGGAATAAAAGAGATTAAAGCATTACCAGCCCCGAATGTGGGATGTCTCAGGTTCAATCACCAACTGGTGGGGGGTATGTCATGTGTCTAAGGCATGGTAAAAAAATAACAGGGCAGAAAAAATTGAGTTACATATGTCCTACATAATATTTGAATGGTCAGATTGATAAATTGTTAAAAAGAATTTATCTGAATTTCTACTCATCCTGCATCAATGAGCACTCGTCATAGAAAACGGACAAGTGAAATTTTCGTGCCCTGGATACGTTTTTCATAAAGGGCTTTTTAAGAGGGGCCGAAATTGGGCCTCTTCCCAACTGCAAAAACCTGTATATTTTCCCAAATGTGGGTAAAGAAATCCCAATTTAAAAATTTAGAAAGTGACAGACTTCCCATTGTTTGCATGCTTAAATGTTTGCTAAATTCATTACTTGATTAATATTATACCTGAAGCATGCATTTTAATAAACAATTTGTCTTAAAACAACCTTCCTCTAAATAAGGCCACATAAAAAAGTATGTGTGGTTCAGGTAACCCGACCAGCCCTAAAACTTAATTTTATGCAAAAATTTAAAAAATAAATAAAAAAATAAATAAATTTTTTTTTGTTGATAATGCAAAAAAATCAAACTCAAGGTAAAGTAATTTAACATATTAGATTCATTATCAGATTGAATTCATTATTGAGGGGGAAAAAAAGCCTACCTACCTAATTTTTTTTTAACCACACATTATTTTGTTTGACCTAATGGAAACCCTTTGATTTTGGAAAAAAGAAGCACGAGATGTCATAATTGCGGAAAATAAAGTGTAGAGAAAAGAGATCTGAATGTGGGATGTAGCGGTTTCAATCACTGACTGGTGGGGTATGTCATGTGTCTGCGGCATGGTACTCCAGTGTTGCAGCACTATAAACCATAAGCAGAGCTTTCAGAGCTATGACTGAAAGTCCCGTTAAACCCCATACATACACATAACCAAATACAGCGCTGTATTGAACATTAACCCAATGTGATCGAATCTCAGCATATCTTGGAGTAGTTTTGATTGCATTTCCTTGAATGCCTTTGCTCTGAATTTCTCTCTGTATACCAGTCTATCCAGCAATACTAAGACTGTTTTATCTGATCATTGTCTATTGATCCCAGCTGCCCTTTTTGGATCATCTAGATTAAATTTTGCTTTTCCTAATCAGAAGGTATTATGGGACAGCCCAAGTAAGCTGTCAGAATGCCTATAGATTTTTTCTGAAACTTGTCTCTGAGGGTTGATGCCTTTGTGGCAGATGGGTTATCGATTTGATATGAAATAAAAAAATATATATATGAAAAATAGCTAGGTCAGCTATTGAGAATATCTTATATATAATATGGTATATTATGTTCATAAGATTTTTATATCATGAAGTTTTATAGTGACGTGTATGTCCCGCTTTCTTTTCCGCTTAACTCCTCCTACGTTTTTCATTTTCCTGAAACTTCACAGGAAGTATCAGTTACATGATGCAGGGCTAGACATTAACATTTTTAGTTTACTAGACCCCGGTCTAGTCTAGTAGTTGGGTAAAATCACTAGACCTGCTCAAAATTTACTAGCCCAATATAATATTCAACAGAAAATACTATTTTAATTCAAGTTTTGGTTTCTTTATATGAGTTTTACATTTATTGAAACTTTGGAAATATCAGTTTTTAAAAGACCTGTTAGGTTAGACAGTGCTGTCACTACATAATCTATCGATTTATAATTTATTTCTTATTTGAATAATTTGTGTTACTAGCCCATCGGGACTACCCAGACACAGACTTTGCTAGCCCGGCAGCATTTTTGCTAGCCTCGGGCTACAAGACTAGTGCTAATTTCGAGCCCTGATGGTAACTAGTAGCACATATTGTCATGAGATTCCGGTTGAATGATTCTTGGCAGAGTTACACTAGGTGTCAAATTCTACTTTTATTGACCAAGTTTCAGTGACATATAGTTTAAGACACTTGACAATGGCAATATTTGTTTCTAGTAACATGTAGGCTTCCAGCCCATAAATACAAATAACATACTGTATAGTTTACAATAATGTACAACAATGTGATTCAAGTATATTATATACAATATCTATACAATTTCTATTGTTTCCTATTTCTAATTGCAGCAGAAATAATATATGATGTGTGTGTGTTATAATTCTCAGATGTTTTTCAGTTTCAGTTTCCCCAGAGATGTTGGTGCGACTTCATTTCTGAGAACAAAATTCTGTTATGAGGTTCTAGATTAACCCAACACAGCTATTCAAGAGTTTATAGTGTCACCTGGGAGTCTATTTCACAGGAGTTCATTTCTGAGAACAAATTTCTCTCTCCAATCAATTAAAGGTTATGAGGTTCTAGATTACCATGACACAGCTGATCAAGAGTATATATTGTCACTTGGGAGTCTATTTCACAGGCATTACAGAAGCATGATGTGGGGAGGTTTTTAGCATGATGTCGGGAGGTTTTTGTAGACAATGAAAATGACCCAAAAGGAAATGAGGATATGGAGAGATCTATACCAGTTCATAATAATGTATCAGCGGGGTATTGCATGATTGATGTGAGAAGATGGAATGAATTTATGAAATTGAATTGAATAGAATGGAGATGAGTTTTTTGACAACTTTTCAATACAGTGACTATTAGGTTATTTTGTTTAGAGCCACTCACAGAGAGAGAGATAGCGAAAGAGGGAGAGGAATCTGGGGTCACTATCAGAGCTGCATTTAATTTTGAAGGCAATGAGTATTTACTCATCAGATTCAAAATGACTGAGTAACAAGAGTAAAACTTTGCTTTAAATATTTCATGTTTTCAAAATGGATGTGAATTAATACATTTTAAAGGAAACAACTATTCAGATTAAATGGAAGTTAAGTAAAAAACAAAAGAAACAGTGTATGACTTTAATATTAGACACATGCTTTGAACAAGTTTCATCATGTAAATATGGAATAAACTGTTCTACAGGACAATACATACAAATATAATACTCATGATTTTTAAAGTTATGAGTTTTTGTAATAAGTTGATGAGTAATGATACTCACAATTTTAAAAAACTGAGGGTTTTTGCAAAAAAAAGCATGAGTAAAATACTCAAAAACTCAGCTTATCTACAGCTCTGCACTATGCATATAGTAGATCAAGAATTCGTTCAAGTTTATGGGACTGCACAGTTAAAAGTCTTGATCTGAAAAGTCTTAAGCATTAGGAACTCATCAGTATGTGTGCAGTGTTTTACTGGCGCTTCTGGCGCTCACAGTCTGTCTATTATTATAGACTGTGATGTCACACCCAGACGCACTACTTAAAGGACATTTGTTCGTTTGGTGTTTAACTTAAATGTATGTATGACGATCGATTTTTTGTGGTGGCGGCAGATAGAACTAGTACTGTATAGCTCCCGTCATTTTAAGGATTGACATTTTCTCTCAAGTTGAGTTCCCAGTGGGATTCAAATCCGCAGCGGTGAGAGACGAGAAGGTTTAGAACGCAACATTGTTAACCCCGCGAACACAGATGTGCCTTACTTAAAGGACCTGAAGTCATGCCAGGTATATTATAAGTCGATCAGAAATGAGTCACGGTGCTTTAATTTGGCCCTTTAAAGGTTTTAATACACAAACTTTGTCTAGACTAGTTTGCCTGAACCCCTGGCCGGATTCCAGCAAAACTTCACAGGGCATTACTAAGCCTAGTGGTGCATATTGTCGCCATGTTCCGGTTGAATGTTATTTGGCGGAGTTATGGGCCTTTAAAGGACTAGTTTTCCTAAACCCCTGGCCGGATTTCACCGAAACTCAGCAAAGATGATCAACTACAAAGCCTACCCCTGCGAAACTCTGTTCTTATACTCAAGAACAGTTCATGAACAGTTCTAGAACATTAAGAACAGTTCCTGAACTGTTCTTGATTCATTGTTTTAGAACATATGTTCTTAATATGTTCTTGAACACTTTCAAGAACTATTGAAGAACATTTCAAGAACTTTAATTTTTCTTAAGATATTCTTGAAAGGTTCTTGAACAAGTTTAGAACAGTTCAAGAACCTTTAAATAGAGAAAATGTTCTAAAAATGTTCTTGAACAATTTCAAGAGCAAATCAAGAACAGTTTAGGAACTTCAGGAGTTCCTGAACTGTTCTTAATTTGTTCTTGAACAATTTGAAGAACAAATGAAGAACCGTTCAGGAACTTCAAGAGTTCTTAAACTGTTCTTAATTAGTTCTTAACTCTAAGTGTTCTTAAACGTTAAGCACTAATTAAGAACAGTTTAAGTTCCTAAACTGTTCTTCATTTGTTCTTGAAATTGTTTAAGAACAGTTTTAGAATATCTTCTCTATTTAAAGTTCTTTCAATGTTCTTTAAAATGTGAACTAAATTCCTTTAAATAGGAAATGTAATTAAGATGTGCTTAAAATATCTACAAATGTGTTATCTTAATAGGAATGTCGCTACAAATCGATTACATCTGTGCAAATGTAAATATACATTCAATTAGTAAGCAAGTCACAATATTAACCACCTAATAAACTATTGTGATCTTCCATTATTAGTCGCACTACTTACTGATACAGCGTTTGAAAAAGGCATTATTTTTGTAATGCACAGGTATTATAATGAAATATGAAATTTCTTTGTTTTAAGTAGCTTGAACACACCCCAAGTATACATAGATGGCTTTTGCTGGGACATGAAAACAATTATCCATAAACTTGGTATAAAAATACATTTATTTTGAAGCACTTCAGTTTTGTGTTGATTAAATTAAAGTTCAAAAGTTTCAAATCTTTTGAGTATTTCCATAAAACAACATAATTTTATTACACTTTTTCGAGAACAGGTTTTTCCATAACAAACTGAATGTTTATGAATGTTGTTTAACGGCTCATCAACACAGTATAGATTATAAGAAAAATTACAGTTCTTGAAATGCTCTTCAATAGTTCTTAAAAATGTTCAGTGTTCAAGAACATATTAAGAACCTGTTCTAGAACAATGAATCAAGAACAGTTCAGGAACTGGAACTGTTCTTAATGTTCTAGAAATGTTCATGAACTGTTCTTGAGTATAAGAACAGAGTTTCGCAGGTGTTCATCTTCTTTAATTAAACAAATATATACTACTATTAACAAACAAATTTATGATCATTATTGCATGAACAGTTTAATATAATAACATTATCTGGAGTTTAAAGGCCCATGTCTTCATTTATATTTGCAAAGAAAGTAGGTAAAGAATATATGACACCTGAGTGTGATTCTGACAAAATTGCAAATAAAATGCAAACGCCATTCTTTTGAGTTTTTGGCGGTAAAATGGCAGTCCAACTGAAGATTGTGCTTGCATCATTTAATGATTAAATGTAAGTGTTTTGTGATAATACTTAAATAACGTATTGTGTCAAAACATCTTCTATATTTAATAGTTGTATTTGAAAGATGAAATTTCTAAATGTAGTCTTTAGAAACAGTATTTTAAAATGAAACCCCTATTGTCATGTGTTTTCATGGATTGACTTTCTTTTTTTGTTGCTGACAGAAAAATGGTATTCAGCACAGCAGATATTATTTCATTTCAGTATCATATGTAACATTTCAACAAGTATGACCAGGCCTTCTGAAGGTTCAATTAATGAATTGTTCTTTAACTGTTATGTAGGTTAAATTAGTGGCCAAGGGAGTTCTGGAACTGTGCAGGAACTGTTCTGGATAGATTGTTCAAGAACGGTTCTTGAACTGTGCTTCATCTGTTCTTGAGCAGTTCTAGAACGGTGCATGAACGTTAAATGAGACAAAATTTCTAGAACTTATGTTCAAGAACAGTTCTAGAACTATCTTACTGGAACTGTTCAAGAACAGTTCCAGTACAGATCATTCTGGAACAGTTCTAGAACAGTTCCAGTACAGATAGTTCTAGAACTGTGCTTCATCTGTTCTTGAGCAGTTCTAGAACTGTGCATGAACGTTAAATGAGACAAAATTTCTAGGTTATGTTCAAGAACAGTTCCAGTACAGATAGTTCAAGAATTGTTCTAGAACAGTTCCAGTACAGATCGTTCTGTAACAGTTCTAGAACAGTTCCAGTACAGATAGTTCAAGAACTGTTATTGAACATAAGTTCTAGAACTTTTCTTGAACATAAGTTCTAGAACTGTTCTTGAACTAAAGTTCTAGAAAATTTGTCTCATTTAACGTTTACGTACTGCTCTAGAACTGTACCAGAACAGATTAGGTACAGTTCTTGAACAATCTATCCAGAACAGTTCAAGAATTGTTCATGCACAGTTCTAGAAAATTTCGCAGGGGTAGTTGCGCAAATCATCGCATATCATCGCCGTGTTCCGGTTGAATTATTTGTTGGCAGAGTCCCTTTAAAGGTTTTCACACACAAACTTTTTCCGGACCCCCTGGCCGGATTTCAACAAAACTTGGCAGAGGTGATCAGTACTACCGGTAAGCCTTATGATGTTCCAGTTGAATGATTGGCGGGGTTTAATTGAGACTCATGATTTAGTAAGTTTCAAGTTTTGGTTTGAGATTAGAGGCTTGTGATAGAGAAAGTTTCTAGTTTTGGTTTGAGATTTTAGTATGTTTTGGGTTTTGGTTTGGTTTGGAATTAAAGACTTCTCATTTAGTTTTGTTTTGAGATTTGAGACTTTGATTTTCATTTGAAAAAAGCATTTGCTAAAAGCATTTTTGTATGTTTGGGCAAATTGAGGCTAATATAATTATATGGTGAATGCTTGTTCATGCAGTTTAATGCAAGCAAGACTGATTGTACATGTATATATATAATATTATTGTTTAGAAAGTTTTTTAACATTATCTGGATTTTGTTCACCCTTTTGGGAATGATACTTATTCGGGTACCCATTGAATTGGGAAAATTTGCGTAAACAGTTTTGCCTTTAACTGGGAATTTTTCACTATCAAACAAAAGCAATATTGTATGCTTAAATACTTTGCAAACACATTATCATTTATACTTCTCTTTTAGTATTTCATTACTCTTCCCTAAAAGTATATATTTCCCCCTTTTTATGGTTATAGTTCCCCTCTAAATTAGATATAAAAAAAAAAGAGACTTCTTTTGTGTTTTTTTGGATTCAGAATTTTTTCACTCCAGTAGGGGGAAAAAACATACTTTTTGCCAGTGGGAATGGTACCGTTTTTCAGTACCTCTTATATAAGGAAAAAACACTGATTTATTTTACTATCGAAGCTGTATTTCAGGGAAAAACAGGAGCAATATAATGATATAGCCTGACCTGAAAATCGTAAACCTAACCCACTAAGCACGACTACATGTATTATTAATAACCTTTGCGTCCATTAGGCACTGACCAATAAAGCAAATCAATGCGGAATCCCTCGGCGTTTATTGTACATAATGTTATCTGACATCATGAAACAAACAAAAAACAACAACATGGTGGCGTCCTCCATAAACGTAACATTCTGCGAAAAAGATAATAATAGTAATTCATACAGAAAATGTGGATAATCTACATATACATGATAAATAGAATATTATGTCAGTGCCTTTTACTATCAAGTTTATTATGCTTGGCACAAAAACGAAGAATGCCTTATGACAGAGCCTCGCCATTCTTCGTTTTCTAAGCCTCTCCTAATAAACTTGATAGTAAACGGCACTGCCATAATATTACAATTTACATGAACTTATCAAATCATTATTGGGATAATTCTCCTCCCTAGCTGAGGAAGTGGAATCAATGGAATTGGCCTATCCCACTATGAATAGTGTGTTCATTACAAGCTTCTTTACTCTAGAAATGACATCTTACAGTATAATGTGTTAATGCTTCCTGTTTATACGCCGTATTATGTTATGATGCTCGAAAGGCAACAGGCAGAAATTTAGTGTCCGCTGAATGACTTGAGTAATTCACATTCAAAAATAACCGATCATGGATGCTTATGGGCAAAATATCTCCAGGTCAAGTGCAGTTTACCAGCCAGATTGTGCTAGTAACTCTGGAGTTATTGTCCCTGAATTGGTTTGGCTGAAAATGGTAGTTTTATTTTTATACCCATTTATACATGCCAAAGTTATTTCCAGATTCAATGAAATGGTCGCTCGATCAAAGAATGGATCTCAATGTTAGAATAGTGTAATCATTATTATATGGCCATGAATGAAAAATATTGTTAACTTAATTTAAGATACCTTTCGATTTATATTGGTAATAGTAGAAATCAGCATGCTTGTCTGCACTTCATCAAATAGCCCCATGTAGTTTTAAAACGCTGTTGCCATTTCACAGTAGAAATAACGGGAAATTTACATTACAGGTAAACCACGAATTTGTAACAATTTTTGCTGAAGGGAATTTAAAAAATTAAAACAGTGTATGTGACACACTTTCGACACAATATTTTGAAAAGGTACAGTGGTCACGCTACCAATCGACATTGCGAAGTATCAGAATTACCTCCCATGTAAAAAAATCCCAACTTATTTCGTAATACAAACGTAATGCTATGAACAAATTTAATATTTGGCATTGACAAGAATTTTCCTTTCTGTCGTTTAAAAAATTGCTAAAATGTGTTCACAAAAACTTAGTTATTCTCAACATTTTTTTTTTTTTCAAATTTCATCATTTTAAAATTCCCTCCCTTTTCATTGAATTGAAAATGATTTTCAATAACCTGTAAAAGTTTTGGTTCCCAACAGATTTGCTTTATTTTTATCACCAACCTTAACTACAAATGACTTTGTAGCATTATTGATTGTCATATGGATGGCTTAATTCGTATGCTGCCTATAGAAATGACATGCACTTTATGTGCTAAATTTAATTTGCAGGTGAAGTATATAATCATGACTAGCATTTATGGATCTTTTACTGCCTCAGTATAACCCATACTGTCTCAGTATAACCCATACTGTCTCAGTATAACCCATACTGTCTCAGTATAACCCAATATGACAGATAATCACATTACATTTATGGATCTTTTACTGCCTCAGTATAACCCAGTATGACAGATAATACTGTCTCAGTATAACCCAGTATCACAGATAATACTGTCTCAGTATAACCCAATATGACAGATAATACTGTCTCAGTATAACCCAGTATGACAGGTAATACTGTCTCAGTATAACCCAGTATCACAGATAATACTGTCTCAGTATAACCCAGTATCACAGATAATACTGTCTCAGTATAACCCAATATGACAGATAATACTGTCTCAGTATAACCCAGTATCACAGATAATACTGTCTCAGTATAACCCAGTATCACAGATAATACTGTCTCAGTATAACCCAATATGACAGATAATACTGTCTCAGTATAACCCAGTATCACAGATAATACTGTCTCAGTATAACCCAATATGACAGATAATACTGTCTCAGTATAACCCAATATGACACAGTATAACCCAATATGACAGATAATACTGTCTCAGTATAACCCAATATGACAGATAATACTGTCTCAGTATAACCCAGTATCACAGATAATACTGTCTCAGTATAACCCAGTATCACAGATAATACTGTCTCAGTATAACCCAGTATCACAGATAATACTGTCTCAGTATAACCCAATATGACAGATAATACTGTCTCAGTATAACCCAGTATCACAGATAATACTGTCTCAGTATAACCCAATATGACAGATAATACTGTCTCAGTATAACCCAATATGACAGATAATACTGTCTCAGTATAACCCAATATGACAGATAATACTGTCTCAGTATAACCCAATATGACAGATAATACTGTCTCAGTATAACCCAATATGACAGATAATACTGTCACAGTATAACCCAATATGACAGATAATACTGTCTCAGTATAACCCAGTATGACAGATAATACTGTCTCAGTATAACCCAGTATGACAGATAATACTGTCTCAGTATTACCCAATATGACAGATAATACTGTCTCAGTATAACCCAGTATGACAGATAATACTGTCTCAGTATAACCCAATATGACAGATAATACTGTCTCAGTATAACCCAATATGACAGATAATACTGTCTCAGTATTACCCAATATGACAGATAATACTGTCTCAGTATTACCCAATATGACAGATAATACTGTCTCAGTATAACCCAGTATGACAGATAATACTGTCTCAGTATAACCCAATATGACAGATAATACTGTCTCAGTATAACCCAATATGACAGATAATACTGTCTCAGTATAACCCAGTATGACAGATAATACTGTCTCAGTATAACCCAGTATCACAGATAATACTGTCTCAGTATAACCCAATATGACAGATAATACTGTCTCAGTATTACCCAATATGACAGATAATACTGTCTCAGTATAACCCAGTATCACAGATAATACTGTCTCAGTATAACCCAATATGACAGATAATACTGTCTCAGTATAACCCAGTATCACAGATAATACTGTCTCAGTATAACCCAGTATCACAGATAATACTGTCTCAGTATAACCCAGTATCACAGATAATACTGTCTCAGTATAACCCAATATGACAGATAATACTGTCTCAGTATAACCCAGTATCACAGATAATACTGTCTCAGTATAACCCAGTATCACAGATAATACTGTCTCAGTATAACCCAATATGACAGATAATACTGTCTCAGTATAACCCAATATGACAGATAATACTGTCTCAGTATAACCCAATATGACAGATAATACTGTCTCAGTATAACCCAGTATGACAGATAATACTGTCTCAGTATAACCCAATATGACAGATAATACTGTCTCAGTATAACCCAATATGACTGATAATACTGTCTCAGTATAACCCAGTATGACAGATAATACTGTCTCAGTATAACCCAGTATGACAGATAATACTGTCTCAGTATAACCCAATATGACAGATAATACTGTCTCAGTATTACCCAATATGACAGATAATACTGTCTCAGTATAACCCAATATGACAGATAATACTGTCTCAGTATAACCCAGTATGACAGATAATACTGTCTCAGTATAACCCAATATGACAGATAATACTGTCTCAGTATAACACAATATGACAGATAATACTGTCTCAGTATAACCCAATATGACAGATAATACTGTCTCAGTATAACCCAGTATGACAGATAATACTGTCTCAGTATAACCCAATATGACAGATAATACTGTCTCAGTATAACCCAATATGACAGATAATACTGTCTCAGTATAACCCAATATGACAGATAATACTGTCTCAGTATAACCCAATATGACAGATAATACTGTCTCAGTATAACCCAATATGACAGATAATACTGTCTCAGTATAACCCAGTATGACAGATAATACTGTCTCAGTATAACCCAGTATGACAGATAATACTGTCTCAGTATAACCCAATATGACAGATAATACTGTCTCAGTATAACCCAGTATCACAGATAATACTGTCTCAGTATAACCCAGTATCACAGATAATACTGTCTCAGTATAACCCAATATGACAGATAATACTGTCTCAGTATAACCCAATATGACAGATAATACTGTCTCAGTATAACCCAGTATGACAGATAATACTGTCTCAGTATAACCCAATATGACAGATAATACTGTCTCAGTATAACCCAATATGACAGATAATACTGTCTCAGTATAACCCAGTATGACAGATAATACTGTCTCAGTATAACCCAGTATGACAGATAATACTGTCTCAGTATAACCCAGTATGACAGATAATACTGTCTCAGTATAACCCAATATGACAGATAATACTGTCTCAGTATAACCCAGTATCACAGATAATACTGTCTCAGTATAACCCAATATGACAGATAATACTGTCTCAGTATAACCCAATATGACAGATAATACTGTCTCAGTATAACCCAATATGACAGATAATACTGTCTCAGTATAACCCAATATGACAGATAATACTGTCTCAGTATAACCCAGTATGACAGATAATACTGTCTCAGTATAACCCAGTATGACAGATAATACTGTCTCAGTATAACCCAGTATGACAGATAATACTGTCTCAGTATAACCCAGTATCACAGATAATACTGTCTCAGTATAACCCAGTATGACAGATAATACTGTCTCAGTATAACCCAGTATCACAGATAATACTGGCTCAGTATAACCCAGTATGACAGATAATACTGTCTCAGTATAACCCAGTATCACAGATAATACTGTCTCAGTATAACCCAATATGACAGATAATCACATTTCATTTATGGATCTTTTACTGTCTCAGTATAACCCAATATGACAGATAATCCCATTTCATTTATGGATCTTTTACTGTCTCAGTATAACCCAATATGACAGATAATCACATTTCATTTATGGATCTTTTACTGTCTCAGTATAACCCAATATGACAGATAATCACATTTCATTTATGGATCTTTTACTGTCTCAGTATAACCCAATATGACAGATAATCACATTTCATTTATGGATCTTTTACTGCCTCAGTATAACCCAATATGACAGATAATCCCATTTCATTTATGGATCTTTTACTGTCTCAGTATAACCCAATATGACAGATAATCCCATTTCATTTATGGATCTTTTACTGTCTCAGTATAACCCAATATGACAGATAATCACATTTCATTTATGGATCTTTTACTGTCTCAGTATAACCCAATATGACAGATAATCACATTTCATTTATGGATCTTTTACTGTCTCAGTATAACCCAATATGACAGATAATCACATTTCATTTATGGATCTTTTACTGCCTCAGTATAACCCAATATGACAGATAATCCCATTTCATTTATGGATCTTTTACTGTCTCAGTATAACCCAATATGACAGATAATCACATTTCATTTATGGATCTTTTACTGTCTCAGTATAACCCAATATGACAGATGACAGATAATCACATTTCATTTCATGGAAGTCTGCAATGTAGAAGCCTAGTATAACTTAATATTAAGGACATCAAATTGTGTCTCAAAATTAAATCTTCACGTCAGGGAATAATTGTACAAGTACACTTGTTGACAAGTAAGACTTCTGTACTGATATGGTACACTTGTTGACAGAAAACAGAACTAGTATCTTATTATTGTTGAAAATCTTAATCTGTATTGATAAAACTAAACAAAAACAAAACTTGTATTTCATACATAGATATTAGTCATAGGAGTGTTTTGCATTGACTTAAACTATCCCTCCACACCCACCCCGCCCTCCACCCCACCCCACCCCACCCCACCACCACACATCCTCCAAATAATGGAAGAGGGTTGGAATTTCTCCTTCATTATTTGAAATTCTGTATGTGGGGTGGTGTTTGGTGCTCAGTTAAGATGGATTTAGATTTGTTGCCAATATATTAATAATGTTTTCGTGATTTATACATTCGCGTTCTTGTCATTTCAGGAGTTGTCCAAGATTACGATGCCAGTAGTGTTTAACGAACCCCTGACCTTTCTTCAGCGGATCTCCGAGTATCTAGAATACGCCACATTGTTAGACATAGCCTGTATGCAAGACAACCCCGTGGATAGAACGATGGTATGTGTATGTTACTGTCTTAATGTGGGTACATCAGGCCTTCTTATCTAAAATACAAGTTTTTTGAAAATGTTCCGATTCTTGATAAACTTGTTACATTCATCAGGGCTGCCATGGCCCAGTCAGTAGCATGGCAAATTTGTAACCGTAAGCCCCTGGTTCAATCCCCCGTGGTGCCACTGAGTTTTGTCGGTGTGTTCTTGGGCAAGACACTTTCCCTTAGCCTGTCCGTCCGATGGGGACATAAACCGGGCAGTCCCTTGTATCGGTCTATCCCCCCGATCACGTTAAAAAACCATAGGAATCTATTTGATAATAGGAGTAGGGCACGGTTCCCGGACTCGTGTATCCTTCCACTCTTTCTGGCAGCTCTATAAATAACCTATACTGTGTTGATGAGCTGTTAAACAACATTCAGTTCAATTCAAAAATGCGATCTGAGCACTGTTGTTTATGCCTAAATTTTGAATTTACCACAGATTTTTTAACAAAATTTGGTGTGTAAACTAGGGTAGCACATATGCAGAATAGGTTTCCTTGTCATTTAGGGGTCATTTTTAGGTGTCATTCATTATGTTTTGGCATTTTAGATTAGAAAACATTATTTGTCCGTTTTAATTCAGACCCCTAAGAAAAGACCCCCATCCCCCACTCAACCCTTTGTTACTGTCTTGATGGCATGGAATCACCGATAGGGTGCTGGCATGGCCCAGTGAATAACACAGTGGAATTGAAACGAGGACCAGGGGGTTCAAGTCTCACTTGCACCACTGAGTTTCCCTGATGTGTTATTGGGCAAGAGTAAGGAGCAGGGCAGGTTCCTGGATTCCTATTTATCCTTTCCCCTCTTTTAGGGGCAGCTCTAAATAACATACACAGGAAAAATGTTGTGACATGTGCCACATATATTTTACTTTCTTATTATTTACATGTTTCTTTCATGTGTACATGTTGTTTAGTGTGTCACATATGTACCATATATATTTTTTATGTTAAAATAATACACCTATGCCACATATGAAATGTATACATATGTATTTCTTATGAAATTATTATGCATAGAATACATAAAGTATTTATAAAAAAAAATTGTATAATACTGTAGAAAATGGTTTAACAACCTATTTAAGTTTTAATATTATTTCGTAAAAAATGTTTTCGTATGTAATACACGTGTTACTTTCATATGAAATACATATGTAAAACATATGAATTCCATGCCTAGATATTTTTCCTGTGTTGATGAATCGTTAAACTACATTTTAAAAAGAAAGCGTAATTGACACTTGGGAAGCTAAACGTGTGTGTTATCTTCTTGACGGCATAGTATCACAGACATGTCGGAAAATCAACACGTATGTAACTGTCTTAAGAGAATGGCATGTCCATGTCTATTGAAAGTACTTTTTTCCATCCAAGGCCTAGAGAATGAAGATTGAGTAGCTTTGCGGAGCAATCGTGCGTCGTCTTGCCGAGTCAGATAAACACAGTCTGAAAGGCACTGCATTGTCTTGATGTAAATTTCTGCACATGTGCATTAAAATTGAGTCAGCCTTTCATGTTTAATTGCTTCCTGTATTTATACAGATGACTTCCTAAAATATTTAGTACATACAGTTGGCCACTAAGATTATGGTATGATTATCATGCCCCAGTCAAAATTGATAGGGGCTATACTGTTTTGGCCTTGTCCATCTGTCTGTCGTTTTTAGCTCGACTATTCGAACATCCTACTCACCATGGCGTCGGCGTTCCCAGCTTCACCTTAAAGTTTTTGTGCAATAGATTTATAAGTTCATTACTACTAAAGCTATTGCATTAAAACTTTATACTAATGTTTCCCATCAAATTCTGCACCTTATCCAACAATCCCCATAACTCCTCCTTCCATTTTGACAAAGTTATGGCCCTTCGATTGTCATGACTTTACCTTAAAGTTTTTGTGCAATAGATTTATAACTACTCAAGCTATTGCATTAAAACTTTATACTAATGTATCCCATCAAATTCTGCACCTTATCCAACAATCCCCATAACTCTTCCTTTCATTTTAACAAAGTTATGGCCCTTTGATTGTCTTGTCTTTAAAGTTTTTGTGTAATAGATTATATTATAACTTCAAAACTACTGAAGTCAATGCATTAAAAATGTTCAACTACTGTTTCACATCAAATTATATACCTTATCCAACAGTCCCCAAAACTCTTCCATTCATTTTGACAAAATTATGGCCCCTGAATTGGTTTTACATAGAAGTATATAGGAAAAACACTTCAAAATCGTCTTCTCAAAAACAAAAAGGGCTGCAGCTTAGATATTTTGTATGTAGCGTCGTCTAGTAGACGTCTACCAAGTTTGCTCAAATGGTCTCCTTGGGTTCAGAATTGGACCCGCCCTGGGGGTCACAAGAGGTGAAACATGAGGGTGTGGGTGGGCCCCCTGAGTCATAACTTAGTAACCTTTGAGATCCCCACCCTATAACCACATATACACTTACTGGACATGAACAGACAGATACAACCATCCAACTAGCATAGACACCGGAATGCTTTCCCATCCCTGGGGACATAGCCCCTCGGTCATGACTTGGGAAACCATTGAGATCCCCACCCTATAACCAAGCCCCTTGGTCATGACTTGGGGAAACCATTGAGATCCACACCCTATAACCATATATAAACTTACTGGGCATGAACAGACAGATATAACCACCCAACCAGCATAGACCCCGGTCTCCTTCCCAACCCCTGGGACATAGCCTCTCGGTCATAACTTGGAAACTATTGAGATCCCCACCCTATATCCATATATACACTTATTGGGCATGAACAGACGGATACAACCACTCATCTAGCATAGACCCAAATCTCCTTCCCCAACCCTAGGGACATAGCCCCTGGGTCATAATTTGGAAACCATTAAGATCCCTACCCTATAACCATATATACACTTACTGGGCATTAACAGACAGGTACAACCATCCAACCAGCATAGACCCTTGACTCCTTCCCTGCCCCTGGTGACATAGCCCCTGGGTCATAACTTGTTAACCATTGAGAGCCCTTCCCTATAACCATATATACACTTACTGGGCATTAACAGACGGATACAACCATCCAACCAGCATAGACCCTTGGCTTCTTCTCCACCTTTGTGGACCTGACTCCTGGTTCAAACTTTACAAATAATTTGATATTTTTAGCTCAACTGTTTGAACAATCTTATTGGGTCTATAGGTCAAAGTTCATGGTCACAAATTGCATTTATGTGTTGATAGGCTCTTAGCATCAGGTTAATGTTTACGTCCACATTTCTTAACTTTCAAATTTTTTATCCTATCGTCATACACTTACATACTTTATTATAAATGGGATGATGATCTTATCTATTGAGTTCAAGATATTGGATGAAAGGTCAAGGTCACAAAGGGGTCAACGGTCAGATGCGTTTACATATACAACATATTTTCTTCAAATGTTCAACTTATAAAATTTCCATTATGTATCCTTTAAAAGGGTTATTATGAAATTACCTCCGTGTCATCACAGACAAATTGTGGCCCTTGATTTAATGAAAATTCCAATGTTTTCCTTCTTGACACATCCAGCTCGCCCCTTTGTTTTCCCTTTTTTTTTCTGATGGTATGCTGGGTGTATCATTTCTTGTTCTGTCCTCTAACAGCTCTTGTTGCTCATACTCTCAAAATGCTTTCACAAATTACTTTCATATTTTATTTGTTGATTACTAAGGTCGTGCAAAAGCATTCCATCATATTTCTGATCACCTGCGACCACGAGGTCATGGTCACACACTTGGACGTTTTGCTTTTAGCCAGGGTATTAATCGTATAATTTGCATTTTTATATATTGATCAGTTTCATGTATTTGTTTTCAGTTTTAGTCCAAGCTTTATGCCTCCATACCCCATACTGCCCATACTACACATGTTATGTTTTTATGAGTGTTGTCGATATATTTTCAGTACGTGGCTGCATTTGCCGTGTCGTCCATCTCGTCCAACTGGGAGAGAATAGGAAAACCATTCAATCCATTGTTAGGGGAGACATATGAACTAGACAGGTATGGTATTGATATAATCGGGTAAATATTTGATATTGATTCGCATTTTGTATAGTTCGGTAAATATTAATGATTTAATTCTAAAACATCAGAGTTGACCAGAGACCAGCTTGTTTAATTTGGAGAAAAAAAATGAAGAGCTATTGTCACATCAGTGGCGTGAATGTCAAGTTAAAGGAACACACGGCAATCTTGATTTTTTAAAAACTCACGGCGTCCCGTTAGTTTTCCTCTTAATTTGCATTTGTTCAATCATTAATATTAATTGTTAGAATAGTTCAAAGCAAATTATTTTTGCATATTACTAACTTTTTATAATATTGCACCAGTAATATATTTAAAAAATTGGTTAAATAGGGAAAGAAAGTTGAAATTTCAATTTTTTATTTAATTATATGCAAGCAGTTTTAAAGTCAAAATGACGCAGGATAAGTAAATTGAGGAGCAAATTTAAATGTTTGAATAAAACTCAAAATTGCCATGTGTCCCTTTAAGCTCTACTGGCGAAAAGCCAGGTGAGGCAAGCTTTTGCTGTTTGCTTTCCTCCATCGGTCTAATTTTTATGAACACGATAACTTGAGTAAACAGTTTCAAGTTTTCACATGAAGCTTTGTTTCCATAAGATCTCGGACGAGTTTGACAAGGAGCAATATTTCCGATTTTCACCCAATTTGGTTTGAATGTTTGATTTGGGAAGATCTCGGGGACAGGTTCCACACTGAGCTAAAATGTATCTTAATTTCATGTCTGATCCAAAACTCCTATACTGCTTCTGATAAGGAGGAGAAAGCTTTATATGTTGGTGAGAAAAAGAAAAACAAAAAGGCATCAAAGTTGAGGTCATATGATCATTGTCACCAGTTGTTTGGTTCTCAGCTAAACTGCTTCAGACAATAGGGAGAAACATTATGTGTGGATCCAGGTGGGTAGTTGTGACCTACTTTTGATTAGAGCCATCAATATGTATCTATGTTTAAAGTTTGAAAAATTCAAGGCACGTAATGCCTTAGAGACTAAGCTGAAGGCAGATAATTTATAACCATTATCTCATTGATGTTAAAGCGGCTGAACAAAAGGGAGATTTTCTCACGCTGTGTTTAACAATATATATACATACTACTCAAAATTTGCTAAGGATCAATTTTATTCTTCCATATAATTTTATTAGAAATTAATTCACAATAACGATATTAATTTCATTGATACTTCAACAATTCCACAATTTGAATCAAGTCATGAGATCACATGACAATACACTGCCCTAAATAATTTCATGTAAATAGAAATAATGCTATTTATTTCAGGAAGAAATTTAGACAGCTAAAATTGATCTTTAGCAAATTTTGAGTAGTTGAATTGTTGAAAATAAATTTTGTATTAAGTGTACATCACGGTAAACAAGAACTATTGTGATGTTGTGTTGTTTATTCCAAATGTTTCCATTGACATTGCTTGAAACACCATGTACTGCCTTAAAGGTGAATGGCCACCCTTTTTATGCCCCAGAAGGGTGGCATATAGTAGTCGCACTGTCCGTCCGTCCATCCGTCCGTCCGTCAGTCTGTCAGTCCGTTCGTCTGTACAATCGTCTCCGCTTAATAACCCTGACAATAATGGACGGATTTTCAAATAACTTGTCACAATTGCTCACCACAACAGGACGACGTGTCGCGCATAAAATCCAGGTCCGTGGCTCCTTCAAAACTTAGAGATCAAAGGTCAAAACAAAGTGCTTTTGTGTCCGGTTAATAACTCTGACATTCATGGACAGATTTTTAAATAACTTGCACAAGTGCTCACCACAACAAGACGACGTGTTGCGCACAAAACCCAGGTCAGTGGCTTCAAGGTCAAGGTCACACTTAGAGGTCAAAGGTCAAATTGTGTCCGGTCAATATGGCGTTCCTGGACGGTTTTTCAAATAACTTGGCACAAGTACTCACCACAACAAGACGACATATCGGGCACAAAACCCAGGTCCGTGGCTCCAAGGTCAAGGTCACAGCGGTCAAAGGTCAAATTGTGTCACTCTGGCATTCCTTGACTGATTTTCCAATAACTTGGCACAAGTGCTCACCACAACAAGGCGACGTGTCGCGCACAAAATCCAGGTCCGTGGCTCCAAGGTCAAGGTCACACCTACAGGTCACTTCGGGGGCATTTGTCACTTACTGTGACATTTCTTGTTGTAGTATTATCAATTAACAAATTTAACACTTAAACATCATGTGAACATTTCTTGATACTCCCGGAGAGAAACATTTATTTAAAAGCGCTACTAAGTTGTATGTAAATTTAAGTATTATTTGCATGACGTAGATACTACTTTTACCACTGCGTGACTGCACGGGGGAAATGAGGTAAATCTGAATGGTATAGCTGCACAACTATTGCCAGATAATTGATAAATACATTTACCTCTGGTTTAATTTACCTGTTCAAAGTTTTCTACGTCATCAAATGAAATCTTACTCTTGCTTTTCACAGATATTGCAATGTGTGAATTGTAAATATATATTGTTGTGTATTGATTTCGATTTAAATAAACATAAACATTTTCATGAAACAAAACATGGCCGGGGAACTTTAAAGGGACACACGGCGTTCTTGAAGTATTTGAAATGGGTGTCTCGATTTATATATCCAGTATCAGTTTTACTTTTACCCTGGTTACATTTAAATAAATCAGATTTTAAGTATCCACTATTTCATCTTATTTATATCTGGTGCAGTAATATCAAAAAATAATAAAATGGCTTAATACAATTCTTATAATTAACATTAATGATTGAAAAAATACAATTCATGTAGAAAAACTAAACGGACGCCGCTAGTTTTTAAAAAATCAAGATTGCCATGTGTCCCTTTAATATGACTACTGAGAAGTGATGTTATCACTGAAGCAATGCTGTTGATTACGATGAGAACTAACACTGTGATTAAACATCACTTTCTTTTTCATATAATTATCTCCTTTTTCTGTTTCAGACCAGATCTTGGTTTCCGGCTCATCTCAGAGCAAGTTTGTCATCATCCACCAATCAGTGCATTCCACATCGAGTCCAAAAACTTCAAATTCCACGGGTCAATACATCCCAAATTAAAGTTCTGGGGTAAATCTGTAGAAATCGTTCCAAAAGGAGTCATCACCCTTGAATTGACAAAGTAAGTATATCTGCATGACCAGCTGTTGAAAGTTGTTCTGAAATTAACATGACACCATACTTGGATATCTCCGCCCTATTAAAAGTTGTTCTAAAATCTGAGTAGGTAAATACCTAAAGTTCCAGTGCAATCCCACCAATTCTATTACGGTGATAGATCCAAGAAATGTTACTAAGTTAATGACATTCATCATGCAGATATGCGCTTTTCTGCCAGATAAAGGGGTAACCTAATAAACATTTGCTTTATTTGTAGCATGGTCACTGAATTTCCGTTTGTATTTGCACAGGTGTAAATCGTTTAATTGAACATTACACCTGTCTGAATAAATGGTGTACTCTAACTACCAGTTATTGGAAGTTAGAGTATGGCAGGGAGCTGAAATAGACATGCTACAAAACAAATAGAGTATGGCCTTATCTTGTTGGTTATGCTAGGTTCCCACTGTCGTGCGCTCCGTTACGAACGCCACGATTGGCCATTCGTAGCTGATCGTGGAACTTCTCTGAAATTTCAGGTTTGGATACGAGGTGATGCGAGTCGATACGTTCTGATACGATTTGTTGCGCTCGGATGCGATCTGGTCACGATTTGTCAATTTCAGGTGTCACGATCTGTCACGGTCTGATCTCCCGTTCAGATACGATCACATACGTTCCGATAGGATTGTTTCGATCGAGTCCACGATTAGGTCACGATCTGATACGATCATCATGATCGGGTTCCCCGAATTGGGACGATCTGGTACGTGCAGATACAATCCGATACGTTCCGATACGTTCATCACGAACCGATGCGCTCCGTTACGATAGGATACGATTGTGGTCGCGATGTCTTTCACGATCATGATCGGAGGTGATCACGATTTGAGCTACGACTGGACCCCGACGGGTATATATACAGCCCGACTGACCATGGACTTCATTGTTTCTTGAACTTTTACCCTTGGGTGGCATCTCTCAAAGGCTCTAAACATTACTAGCAAAGGCAGGTTACTAAGATGTGCTCTCTTTAAGAGTAGATAGCTGAATGAGACGCATTAAATCTTATCCGGTATATATATGGGCACGAGAACTCGTAACAGATCGTGAGCGTTCGTGTAAAAACGTAACTACTCGTATCTACTCGCATTTACTCGCATTTACTCGCATCTTCTCGTATCAACTCCTATCTGCTCGTGAGTCATTCATGTCAGGTCTTGAGCAATGGGACCTGACAGAGCGTAACAGATCGTGACAGATCGTGGGAGATCGCAACACATCTCAACAGAGCGTGGTGTTTGTCTTGTCTAAGATCGATCCCGATCACCACGATTTGGAAGCACGATTAGATGCGATCTGTCGCACTTTGTTACGATACAATACGATCTGATACGATGATCCCGATTGACAATTGATAATGTTGATCGTAGAAAAATTTTGAACCGTTCAAAAAATTTCTACTATTAACACGATTGCCACGACTGACCTCAAGATCTGATAAGATCTGATAGGATCACCACGATTAGTCCACGATTAAGACCACGATTTCAATCGTGCCGCGAATCGTGATAGTGGGAACCTAGCATTAGTTTAAACACCTTGATGGGCTATACCCATCTCAATGTTTAAATCAACCAGCTTGATGAGAACATACTCCATCACTTGGCACTGACCAATAAAGCAAAAGCAATGCGGAATTCCTCAGCATTTTTAGTACGTAATGTTATTTGACTGTAATTTAACGTCATGAAGGAAAAAATAATTTTGCAGCATCCATCCACATTAAACGTAACATTTTATTTTATAAAAAGCAAAAAAATATACAGAAAATGTCGATTTACAAGTACATGATAAAAAGAATATTATGCCTGTCCTTTTTACTAAAAGTTTATTTGGCTCAGTAGCTCAGCTTGGCTCTTCTTTGTTTTCTAAGCCTTACCTAATAATAGTAAAAGGCACTTACATAATATTCTCTATGTATCTGCTATGTATGGTGTTACCTTATGCATGCAGGTTATTGTGTCACGTGGGTAGCATGGCAGTAGGGCGTTGTCTGTGAACAGTCGTCGTCGTCTGTCCGTCACACTTTAACCATCAAATTAACCTTGGTCATAACTTGAAAAGTATTTTGACATATTTTCATGAAACTTCACACACAAGATACTTACCCCAAGACGTCCAATTATAACTCATTTTGGCAGAGTTATGACCATTTTTGTAGAAGAGCCTGCAACCTTACCTAGCTCGTAACTTGGCTAAATATTGACCTGTCATGAAACTATACAGTTCTTCCATATTAATTATTCAATTGACGTAAAATATTGGCAAAGTAATGCCCCTTTTTCATAAGACCTCCAAGTTACCTGAGAATCTGAGAACCAAAAAGAAAAAAATAAGTTAAAGCTGATAACTGAGATTAAGGTAAGGCTGACTTAATTCTGTAAGGCTGAGGAAAGCCGTGTTATTCCATATAACTGAGATTATGGTAAAGCTGAGGTAATTCTAGTCTCGGCCAGCTAGACCGTATCATGCATATGTCTTCCTTGCAGATATCGGTCTGTGCAGATTAGGCGAATTAAAGCGCCCACTAGCAATTAGCACACTTTATTCACGCGCATAAAGTCGACGTTTGCGTGACATCATGTACAACGTCAATTGTTGATGCATCAGTTAAACTTTTTAACGTCAGGTGCTGCTTCTCATAGGTTAAAAATAAGAATTTTTTATTAAATTAACTTAAAAATATGTTTTTTGAAAGTCTCACTGAATCTCTAAAAAATCTTGCCAAAATCGCCAAAAACGTTAGGGCGATTTCAAACGTCCTATTTTCCCCAGGCCCTGGTTCTGGATCCGTGTAGCATAGCGTAACGAAGAAATCAAAAGCGGGCCGGGTGACCAAGTCTAAGGTAATTCAAGTATATCTGGGATTATGGTAAATCTGGGGCCATTCCAGTAAAACTATAATTACGTTAAGGCAGAGGTAATTCCAGTACAACATATGATGGTAATTCAAGTGTAACAGAATACAGTAAAAGCTGGGGAATTCCAGTAATGCGATGAAGTTGTCCGTACAACTGAGATTTAAACCAAACGTTTTAACCTCTTTGTTTTAATTACCATTACAGATTTGGTGAGACGTATACGTGGAATAACGTCAATTGCTGCATTCATAATGTGATAGTGGGAAAGATCTGGATGGAACATGTAAGTCGATATCAGTTTATACATTCCCTCTCTGACCTCTATGACCTCTGACCTCTAAGACCTTTAACCTCTATGAATATGAATTGGAAAAGTTGTGGAGTAACTTCTTAAGGCCAAAAAAAAAAAAAGTATGTTTCCTATTGCATGCTCTAAAAAAATAGGGTAGGCATTTTCTACATGTATTTATCTCTTAAACCCCATACAAGTTGATGATATAACTGAAAGTTTCTCTGTGATGTCAGTTTACCTGGATATATTGTGATAAACCATTTTTCAGAACATTTTTTTTTTTTTTCATAAAAAGTTTTAGGGTCGGTCGGGCCACCGGAAACATTTTTTTATTTTTTTTGCCTAATCAAAGTGAATGTATTGCTAATAACGTAAGTATTGGGTTCAGTAATTGTTTGTATATTCAAACAAGCCCCTAATTGGATTTGTTTCTTGTTTGGTTTATCATAGTAAGGAGACGTTATTATACCCCTGCTTTCACAAAGTGAAGTGGGGGCTATATAGGAATAACGCTGTCTGTAACTTCCCATCACGTCACGTCGTGTTACAAATTTTTGTCCCGTCACGTAACACATTTTTGTTACTTGCAAACCTCAAACCATTTTGATTGGGTTGTTCCCAAACTTCATATACACATAACAACTGATCAGAAAGTGGGGGTATTCATCACCTTCTTTGATAGTGATAGTTTGCAGACGGGCCGTGATGAGAGTGCTCCGGTAATTAAAGGTCATGTTGGGTGTTACAAATAATAAAAAGCCTCAATATTGTATAGACACATTAACTTCCGAGAAATAAAATAAAATAATAACTAACAGCAGTGATGGTTGTCCTATCTACTTGTAAAACCGCACACAATCTAGTTCATTATATTAAGTATTCATATATCTCTTTGTTTGTGATGGCGGTGGTGGTTTAGAGGTGGAGCAATAACCTCAAACGGTTCAGTCCCGGGCCAGGTCATGCCTAAACTTCATAAAATTGGTACTAGTAGCTCCCTTGCTTGACATTCAGCATATTAAGGTCAGTGCTAGGACTGGCGGCCCGGTGTCAGTATAATGTGACTGGGTGGGGTATCTAGCATGGTATTCCAGTGTGGCATTTCTATAAAGTTTAGCGTTAAGCTTTTCGGCACAAAGAGACACTGTTGTGATATGACTGAAAATTTGTCGGAAACAAGGCTAAACCACATACATGCATATACTCTCTTTCTTTCAGACTGGTGTAATGGAAGTTGTCAACCATAAAACCAAACATAAAGCTGTGTTAAACTTTAAACAAGGGGGCTGGTATGGTAAAGATTTACATAAAGTCGAGGGCTTTGTTTACGACGGAGAGTAAGTATGAGTTAACTGCCTTGGGGTACTTTTTGAAGTATTTTGCTAGCCTTCATCTGGGATATTTGAATGTTGAAAACTGGTTTTCATAGTATATATTTTAGCTTTCAGTTTTCAGCTCACCTGAGCATTCGTGCTCAAGGGTGAGCTATTGAGATCGCCCTTTGTCCGTCCGTGCATCAGTGTGTCTGTGCGACCGTGTTTCCGTCCACAATTGCTTCAAACGACTCCTCTGAAACCACCTGGCCAATTTTGACGAAACTTCACAGAAATGATCCTTGGGTGGTCTCCACTCAATATTGTTCAAACCGGGTTGATCTGTCCGCCAGGGAGCGCGACAGTTTCCCTGTATAACTTTATCAGAAAACTTTAAAAATCTTCTTGTCTGAAACCACATATTTTGAATCAGATAGTTTGCATGTACCATCATCTACTGATCCTAGACAAAGATTGTACAAATATTGAGCCTGGGGTAAAATTATGTATGTATTGCATCAAGTTTGTTGAAATTGTGAACCAAGTGGTTTAGTGTCAAATTTACTCAGGTGAGCGATACAGGGCAATCATGTCCTTCTTGTCTATAATGAAGCTCCGGTTTGATACACTGTGGTCACCAACTGGGGTAATTGGGTTTCCCACAAGTTCTCACGTTTCCTGTCACATGACAACCACAATGATAATGTCGTCTGCATAACTGAGATTAATTTGAGGAATCTTCGTAGTCTGCAATCAAATTTAAATAAAGCTTAATACATATTAGTATTGGTTTATGTGTGAACAATATTTTATATAAGAATTGTACATACTGAATTGTACATACCGTACACCTATAATTATGAAAAAGTCAAAAAATACAAACATTGCATGAATTCATACTTGAGTTTGTGTATGTTTGTGAAAATTTCATTTAAGGATGTGTGTTTTCCTTGCAGAAAGAAGAAAGAGAAGGCATTGTATGGTAGCTGGCTGCATGACCTGTTCGGTGTGGATAACGGCAAATACGAAGATCACATGAAGAGCAAACCCAACACCAGTCCAATACATACAGTCACAGTAAGTTAACCCAACACCAGTCCAATACATACAGTCACAGTAAGTTAACCCAACACCAGTCCAATACATACAGTCACAGTAAGTTAACCCAACACCAGTCCAATACATACAGTCACAGTAAGTTAACCCAACACCAGTCCAATACATACAGTCACAGTAAGTTAACCCAACACCAGTCCAATACATACAGTCACAGTAAGTTAACCCAACACCAGTCCAATACATACAGTCACAGTAAGTTAACCCAACACCAGTCCAATACATACAGTCACAGTAAGTTCAATTGAGTTTGAATGGCGCATCAACGCAAAAATTTTATATGGTACAACAGGAATGAAAACTCCGGGCCCACCAAAGTATGGATATGTAAAACGTACAGTCTCGGTATGGATATGTAAAACATACATTATCAAATTGAAAAAAAAAGGCAGGTCCTTGAAAAAAGGGCATTTTTCATGCGCGAGAAGTGTGTCTAGTTCAAAGAGAACTAAAAACATTGTTATTTTTGTGCATTTTATTCCAATCTGACATTCGTTCATGAGATTTACTTTTGGTTATTATAAAAATAATTTTTTATGTGGTAATATTCTCAATTTTTTGTAAATCATAAAGGGTTGACCACATTGAAAATAAATAGCTTGTATATAATGCGTAATTGTAAGTTAAGGACATCGTGAGTGTATACAATGGCAATTTATTCCAAGTTATGAAGTCAAATGCCAGTTATATTTTCACCTATTGACATACCTTTTCTCCATGTGCAGGAAAATGGCAGCACCTCGTCAGACGTTGAAGACAACATTCCCACGCACCATTTCTCCACCTTTAATCTCAATATTCCAGACCAGGTCTGTCTTTGGAGGACGACACCACGACCAAAAAACACGGATCAGGTCAGTGGTCATGGCTTCTATTTGTTAACCCCTTGCTTTCACACAGTGAAGTGGGGGCTAAATAGAAATCACATTGTCGGTAACGTTTGTCGGCAACGTCCCGTCACGCCACGTAACACAATTGTTTGTCCTGTAACACATTTTTAATACTTGCATATCTCAAAAGTTTTGAATGTATTGTTCCCAAACTTCATATACACGTAACAGATATGACCTTATTTCCCTCTGCATCACCCATTGTTGATAGCTTAATTTATTACAAAATTATGTTTGATTTAGAATTTAAGCAGAGATATTGATAGTTCTAGTAAATAAAATTTACATGAGGAAACATAAACATGCAGTCATTCACGAATGCAGTGCTAGTACAAGTTCCTGGCAAAGCTGACTTGTTGTCACCTTGTTCTGTAACTATAATCTTTGGCTAAAAATTAAGCTATTTACTTGAAATTTTAAAAAAAATAACACTGCTTCGATGTTTTATCGACTGGAATAAACCTGTACACAATTTCTGGTAAATGATCACATAAATATGCAATAATCAAATGCTTGTACTAGCCACAGGTTCTTCTGTGAGACCATGGCTAAGATACATATTTGTTTAGCCTTGTCTGCCAGATGGGGACGTAAACCAGGTGGTCTTATGTATAGGAGCCTATCCGCCAAGAACCGAAGGAATCTATTTGATAGTAAGAGTAGAGTACAGTTTCTGGATTTCTATGAAGTGGTACATTTACCCCATACCCAGTGGGCACATGACGTCAATGTGACGTTGTATCCAACGTTGGGCTATGACGGATTGACGTTGGATTTTGGTTGAAAATAATAGTCAGGTAGACGTCATATTCGGAATATGACCGACGTTGATACAATGTCAAACCCCGACGTTGGATTGACGTTGAGACAACGTCAAATCCCGACGTTGGATTATGGTTGAAAATGAAAGTCAGGTGGACGTCATATTCTGACGTTGATACGTCAAATTACGACGTTAGATAGACGTTGGATAGTGAACACAGATAATCTAAACACATTTAAATACATTTATTCATTGTATAGACACACAGTACAACAACCGAATAGAATCCCTCGGGGCAATGACAAACTAATTCATTCCATTCAGCTGACCCAAGCTGAGTTGTGTTTACACTATGAATAGTACTTCTACAAGAAATGAACAAAATGGCGCAAACTTGGCCAAGATAAACAATGAAAATTTGTCCACGTTTGGCAGACCTCCAATACAGATGCATCGCTCCCTCTCTATATATAAGTCTACTTGCGATCGGTCAAACAGATGACTGATCTTGCGTTGTTTTGTGTCTTTGGTTGCCGATTGCGCCAATACTTTGAGTCGTCGTTCACATTTAGGCATGTTGATCACAAATTGAAATCGACTAGTCAATGAATGGCGGCTTTGTTTATTTTTTTCACTCTTGATATGTCACGCGTGATTGGCCGATGCAGTGAAACGGCACACTTCGGCTTTGTACATTGACCGTGTTATACCAATAAGCATCGGTCCTGCACAAAGGAAAATTGGAGCGAGACGGGACCTTTTCCAGGGCAAGGCGCCAAGTCCAAAGGGGCAGGGCGTAATGTGGGAAGACATGTCGTCAGAGGAAAGGGCAGGGCGCAGCGCACCGCCAAAACGTGCTAGGCACAACACTGGTTCAGACTTCTTTTTTCCTTCCACCTCGCCAAGTCGGTCTGGAGCATACTTGAGGCTGTGGCCCAATGCCAAATTCATCTCATGCTCCGTGGTGGCATTCCCTTTCATCACGCTTTCTGTAAAAATATATATGAAAGAATGAGATAAGAAAGGAGATTACATGCAGAAGCCTGAAGGCAGAATGAAGAATTACAACTAGAGTAGATTGTACTATTATATTATACTTTTATTTAAATGTTTACATATGGAGCAAACTGAAATGCAGGCCAATAAATTTCAAATTGTTTAAATCCACCAAAACTGAAGTACGAACATTCTCAAAAATCTTAGATTTAACCCTGCATCGCAGCATGTATTCTTTGAAGTTAGTGTTAATGTTAGCAACAGATGACACCAAAAAGATACCCATCATACAACAAAATCACATGCCATACTTAAGTAATATTGAATTCTATATAAGTGTAAATGTTATGACTGATGAGCTTTAACAATGGCCGGCCTACCAGTAACACAGTAAAAGACTTAAGGGACACATCTCATTTCAAATGTTTTTAAATTCATATCACGGCATCAACTATGTGTCATTCTTCAATAAATGTAATTATTAGCATTAACCTTATTCTTATAAATCCCAAAATCCAATTGAATTTAAGTATTGGACTCCTAGGCGAAAGTAGAATATAATTTGAGAGGTTAGCGGCACATAACACTGCGGCAATTGTTGATATTAAAGTCAATGCAATTGTTGTATGATACCGGCATTAAGTTGGTTCATATATCAAAAACAGTAAAAATTTAAAACATTTATCTCAGCATGTTGAAAACATGTCTACTATACAACGTTGTTATGACGTCAAGAGGTGACGTAAATACAACGTTGTGATTTTGACGTCGATTAGACGTTGGATTTAGGTCGCCGACGTCGCGACCAAGATCCAACCAATATCCAACGTCACTTTGACGTCGTGTGCCCACTGGGTAGACAGCTCTACATCACCTAGGATAATGTATGTACTGACAAACTGTTGGAACAATAATTCAATTTGTCCAAGCTGCTGAGCAAAGCAGTTAGACTGTTTAACATTGGTTTACATTGCAAATATGTGCATTGAACAAACTTTTCATCGGATTTTAAATTTGCTAGTGATTTTATGTGTTCCATTGTGAATGAACAGATTAACTTGCATCTTTTGGTAATTTTAAAAAAACTTATATCTGAATAAATGGTGAAGGAGGTGGGTGTGGGGGGATTATACGGTAAGTCACACTTAACAAGATATTAAAGAGAACCCTATATTACGGAAACAAACAGTTACGTGAACTTGAAAATGTTGCAATACAGCTGTCTGATTGTCTGATGATGACGCTGAGGTAGTTGGATGTTCCCATGTGCTGGAATCCGTCTTTCAGACGTGAAAGAACCAGAGTACTGGAAGAATAGGGTTGTCTCCCTTTACTATGTATCCACGTTTAAATAACATTTCACTTCTTTCTTTTTCAGTATTTTAGTTTCACATCATTTGCAATGTCGCTGAACGAGTTGAAGGATCACATGTTACTGTCGTTACCTCCTACAGACTCACGATTGCGGCCGGACGTCCGGATATTGGAAGAGGGAAACATAGGTTTGAAAATATTGTAAAATCTGTGAAATTGTTTGTGCAGCATATCACATGGAAGACTCCAACAGATTGTCTTGTGTTGTCAGGAATGTTGAGGTTGATGTTTTAGCTCGACTGATCAATGATCAACAGAGCTTATGCCTTGGTATGGTGTCCGTCTGTATGTAAACTTTTTTGTGTAGCGACTACTCTGCTGAAACTACCAGATGGATTTTCATGAAACTACAGAAATGTTGCCCATGATGTCTAGTTGATCCTAGCAAAAAATCACGTTGATGTGAAATTCAAGATGGCCACCAAAGCTAAAAATAGACTTTTAAAAAACAAGTTTGAAGCAACTACTTTTTGAAAACCGGCAGAAAAACAATCAACGTGGCTCCAGCATAAATGAATTGTCTACTATAGAATTTGCAGCAACTCTGCAGATCTGCAGGCGAGAAGGTTCTAGGCCCATTCTCCATATTTTATCTTGATGTACATGGAGGACGAGCCTGGCATGTTCATTCCTGTTAGGCGCTATATAACCGTTCGTGTGTTGGTGCACCTTAAAACCCAATTCAATTCATTTCAATTCTTGAAAACTATAAGTGATATTTATATGGGACTTTTTCTAAAATGATCAGCATGATATGATGTTGGTCCTTATTGAAAATCATTTTGATTCGACGTCAAAAATGGCTGCCAGGGGCCTTCTTTCTTTACAAAATTTTATATAGTAAAATCCTGTAGCGACTACTCTGAATCTACCAGACGGATTTCCATGAAACTTCAAAGGAATGTTACTCTTGATGTCTTGTTGATCCTAAATTCAAGATGACCGTCACGGCTAAAAATAGATTTTTAAACAAATTTGTAGTGACTACTTCTTGAAAACTATAATTGATATTGATATGGGACTTTTTCTGAAATGATCAGCATGACATGACGTTGGTCCTTGTCGAAGATCATATTAGTTCAATATTCTACTTGGCTGCCAGCAGCCATCTTTGTTTACATGGAGTTATGTAGGGAAAACTTGTGGCAACTACTCCTGTGAACTACTTGACAGATTTCCTGAAACTTCGCAGGAATGTTGCTCTTGATGTCTAGTTGATCCTAGCATAAATTCAGGTCGGCCGGAAATACAAAAAGGCCGCCACGGCTAAAATAGGTTTTAAAAATACAAGTTTGTGACGTCTACTTTTCAAAAACCATAAGTGGACTTTATTAAAATGACTGGCATGACAAGTAGTTGGTCCTTACTTGATGAAGTTTAATGAAACTTTACAGGAATGTTGCTCTTGTTGTCTAATTGGTCCTAAGTAAAAATTCAGGTTGGCCGGAAATTCAAGATGACTGCCACAGCTAAAAATAGATTTTAAAAATTCGTGAAAACTTATAAGTGATATTGATATTGGACTTTTTCTAAAATGATCAGTTTGTGGCGACTACTTTTCAAAAACCATAAGTGGTATTGATTTGGAACCTTACTAATATGACTTGCGGACATGTAGTTGGTCCTAAACAAAATTTATTTCGATTCGATATCAAACATGGCCACCAGAGGCCATCTTTGTTTACATATAATTATACTGGAAAAACTTGTGGCGATTACACTTCTGAAACTACTTGAAGGATTTTCATGAAACTTTACAGGAATGTTGCTCTTGGTGTCTTGTTGGTCCTAAGTAAAGACCAGATCAGCCGGTAATTCAAGATGGCAGCCATAGATATAAATAAATACTAAAAATACAACTATTTAGCCAAACCATAAGTGATTTTGATGTGAAACATTTACTTACATGACTGGCATGTAGTTGGTCCTAAACAAAATTCTTTTGATTTGATGTCAAACTTGGCCGCGGCAGCCATCTTTGTTTACATAGAGTGTTGGTCCTTTTTCCTTAAAACTTCACAAGTTCCCATGGCTGATCTAGCTATCAAAATCTTTTCAAGGTCATTGACCTCTTTTTTTTTTAACAACGACAATAAAATCTTGTGTGTTCTGAGCAACATCTAGTTACATTTAACTTATAACTATTTGATTTCACTGAGATCAATAACAAATATCTTGAAAGAATACTATGAATTCCTAAAATTGGTATAAAAAAAAGGTTTTTATTGGGAAAACCATGATTTATTGGGAAAACTATGAGTTCAGATGCTGCCCAAAATATTTGCTACGAGTTCTTCTGTAAGCAATTTTCTTTGAAGATCAGCAACGTCACCAATTTAGTTGTTACAAAATTGTAACTAGACATTTTGTGCCAATAAATTTAAACTATAGAGCAACTATAGAGCAGTTTCAGCTTCCTTCATATCCTCTAAGTCTAATTTTATTGGCACCTAATTTCTTGTTAATAAAGCTATGATATATTTAGCATGTTTCACTTGTGTAATAAATATGCAAATAAAGGCCAAATCATCGTTTGGTCCTATCCGTTCAGGTCAGAGTACATTGGAATTGTCTTGTCGATTGTCATTACCGAGGTAAGTCCTGAGAAGATGAGTCATCATACAATAATATGGTCATGGTACGACAATGGTATATATAGGCAGTTACAATAATAAATGTTGCTTATGAGGCCGTTTTGGAGTTACATGATAATTAGAATCTGACATTTGTGCTACTTACCATTTGATAAAATGATATGACGATTGGCACAGCCTCGCATCATATATTCAACTTGTTAAATAAATTCAATATTTAACAGGCACTCATGTAAGATCTTCTATTTTAGATCTTGCTGGTGAAGAAAAGAACCGAATCGAGGAAAAACAACGAGCATCAAGAAGAGAGAGAAAGAAAAGAAAGGAGGAATGGGTTCCTATGTAAGTTTTCATTAAACATGGTACTCTTTCCAGAATAAAAAAAAATGTAACGAAGGATTTGATTGGTCTTCATCATAATACGTGTTTGGTATCCACAAGAAGGGCAGCACAACCCATAAACATAAGGTAGGATCAATCAGCCTTTCACTCTAAATATTGGAGGTAAGTGATATCCGATCTTGTTGGACTGTGGTAGATGTAGTAGATGACAGACATTGCAGCATGAGGTATAATAAATGCGGGGTAATGGCTGATGTGGAGTCACAGTTACCTCCCTTGCCTGCTGTTGAGTGCATGAGACCTGAGCAGTTTCTTTCAGTGGTTATGAACTTGTCAGAGGTATTAAAGTTGCTTTGAGCAATCTTGTTCGATGCTGCCTTATGCCAGTTATTTCTTTCTTGTACACTCCATGATAGCCAGTGGTTATCTATAGCCTGTGGTAACCGATTGGTAGCCTGTATGCTGGCAGGTTTTTGAAACTAGTTGGGTTTGTTTTTGTCGGTAATGGCCAGTTCTGTTTAATTTCTAAGAAAGAAATCCTAAAATGTTCAAAGCCAGATTGTGATTGTTAAATTAGCATATCGCTACTGACTCCTTATTTTAGTGAATAACTAAAAAAAAAAAAAAAATTAGTCTTACATTTATAAATGTTTGTTTCATATTGTATGTGTCACCCTCAATTTGTGTATGTTGCTGTATGTTTCAGATGGTTCAAACAAGACATAAACCCAGTGACAGAAAAAGAAGACTGGCTTTTTACTGGGAAGTACTGGGATAAAAACTGGTCGAAGTCGCCAGATATTTTCTAAATAAATTTTAGGAACGACAGATCTGACTTCCACGAGAAAAGATTTGTGGAAATATCCTGGATTTATTACGGTTGTCAATTGCACATTTTTACGCAGTTTTCGTATATCCAGGAAATACATGGTGGAGGTGTCCATATTTCATGATTTGATCATTACTAGTGGAGAGGAGAATAGTGAAATACATCACTGCTGTTACCAGTGAATTATCAATACAATTACCAGGGAATTATCAATTCAGATTTGGATAAATTATCAATGACTTATCAATATTGGTATATATAATGATCCAGATGAAATGGCAATTCGGATAAATTGTCAGTGAAAACATAGAATGCAGTCGTATGTATTTTCAGATGAAATAATTATTTGTATTGTTTACTTCAAATATTTCACAAGGCAAATTAAAAATACGTATATGCAGGATGTGTAAAGTACATACACAGGTATGCAGGACATTCTGTAAGAAGAAAAAAAATACAGATAATAAACGGGTGATAATTGATATAAACAATTCAGGAGAAGTTTTGGTCAGTGTCGCAGTCTGATGTCCTGTGGGAAGGGAAACAACTCCAATACACGAACAAACACTCTGAAGATTCCAACACGGGAGGAGAGGAAAACTTAATTAATTGTGTCCATGCGTGTTCCACAATTTTAACTTGGAAACGCCAAACGAATCTTCACACCGAAATAATATTTATATAGGCATAGATTTAATTTCCGCTTCGGTTATATAGGTGATTCAAAAATTCATTTTGTAGGTCACAGTTGGACAGAAACTGTGAAAATATGAGAACATATCTTGACCAATTAACTGTAAATTTTGCGTCTTATATGCTTTGGTGTTACTTGTAGCATATTACTAAATTTAAAATCATGGATATTTTCCATTAATACTGGGACATACAAATTGAAAGATGACACAAAGTCCATGTTGGAAAGAAAAGTTGGATTTACAGCCCGCTCTTCAGACGCGAGTTAAGAATTTGAATACTTATGCAATGAAGGAGAACAATTTGAGGGAATAAACCACTGTAATGATAGTTTAGCAGGTATTTGTCATAGTGTATGAAAATAAATACATGTCCATTTTTGTATAAATAATAAGATACGCAGGGATCCTATGCAAACACATATTAAAAATGAGATTTGTCATCGGCATGCATCATTTCATGTTAACATGACTGTCACAAAGGGAGATAACTTGCACATGAAACAGGACTGACACAAAGGGAGATGATTTGCACATAATGGTGTTGTCCAAAGAACGAGGGTATTATTAGTAACAAGGATTTCCTGCAGGTTGTATAGGAATTTTCCATCTTTTTTGATTTCATTTCACACTGAGCTGAAGACTAAGTAAACAGTTAAATAAAAAACAGACCCAATATTCCCGTGCACTCTGCTGGAAATCCTTTTAACAAATGTATACTCATTTCCTCATTGAACTAAAAAGATACATTTAAAAAAAATGATGTTTTCGAATCGACCAGTTTGGAGAAAACAGTATTGGTAACGAAACGATCATGCCAAATTAATTCCCTTAGATGTAAATGCACCATTTCAATTCATCATTGATGAAACATTTTTTATAGACCTTCACATATGTATGGAAAGTATATGGTTTCGATGTATTTGTAAATAAATAATTTGCCAAAAATAGGTAAGTTTTTAAGCTGTTCACCATTTTACTTCAGAGACGGTTCACTGTGATGGTAGTACATTGTTGTATGCATTGTCTCTCAACCATTGAACTTTTTTTTCTTTTTTTATATAATTCTAAGATACACCATCTGCTTTGAGATGATTTTTAATTATAAAATGGATGTCTTATTTAAATTAGAAAGCACTCTCAGGGCTATAGACTGTTTCAAAACATGTTTTTTGGAAAAAGAAATAATTAAAAAATAAACCATCTATATCTTGATCACAATGAATTACAGAAACACACACAGGATGGACTTGTTAATTGCTCATTAACACAATGATCCCATTGAAAAAACATACCCTTCATTATTTATACGGTCACTAGGGAATGTACGCATGCATTGAATTTGGTTTTACTGACTGCACTGCACCGCAATAAAGGTTTCATGTATGGCGCCAAGGCGGATATGGGCTTCCTGAATCAAAACCTGAAACTGATTTGACGTCACCAGCAGGAAAATTACACTTACTGAAACTCCAGCTGTTAAAACCCTATTTGCTATCACTATGGCCAGGATGGTAAAGTAGTTGCATTTGAAACCTTATAGCCTCTCACCATGGGCGGTTTCCAATCCCATTGGGAGCTCGACCATTAAGTGAGAAAGTGTCGATTCTTACGGATGATCGAAGGTATACAGTACTGGTTCTACTCAGGAAAAAATGGGTGGTCTGCCTCCACCACGAAAAATTGACCATCGTAATAGCCTAACATTTGCCGTCGTAATAGCCTTACATTTGCTGAATATTACATAAAACACCATTTAACCAACCAACCTACTAGTTGCTGATTGTGTAGTGGTTCCGATCCTTGTCTTCTTGAGCATGCTTCTGAAGATTATATATATTTAGCTTAAAAAAACACACCGTCTTATACATCCCAACACCAAGAAAAGTTTGTTTTTAATATGGTTGAATCATTAAAATTTTAATGATCTTTTATTCCAGCTTATAATAACTTGATTTTATCCAGATTTCAAGCACAGGTGCTTTAAGAATTTTAAAATCCAAGCATTATGGTACTCTGGCTGTTTAAAGGCCCATGAATGGTTGCATTATGGAGCTCCAGACCTTTAACCCTTAGCCCACTATGAATGTATAATGGACTGTCCCTTTCTTTAAATTTAGACCATTCCATTTATGTTACAAAGGGTTGTTTTGGTTAAATGACTGATGAGCAGCCAGACAGTGTAAACCCTGATCAGCCTGCGAGTTACTCTGGCTGCAAAGGCTGTTGTAGTCGCCCTCAGCAGGCTAAGAGTTAAAAAACATAAATCTAAGCACTATGATCCACCAGCCCTAGAAAGGCCCCGTGAATTCAAGCCCTATCATGCTCTAACTATTGAAAAGCCGTTTATTATATACAATGCAACGAAAGGCCCATTTTATGTGGTCAACGCAATTCCTGCATATCATTAATATTTGCAATATTGAATTTTTGTACGACATCATGTTGGTTGTTACCGTTTTATTGTTATCATAACTTCCCTTGTTAGCCATGGTGAACGCCCATTTCATATTCTCATTACGTGGTCCGAGTATTAACTTTCATACCCCTTTTCCAAGAAGGGAAAACGGGGTTGGATTGGGTATGAAATAAAACCTTAATTTCGGCTTAAAAAGTTGGCATAATGTGAAATTTAAACACTTTTAAAATAGAAAATTTTAAACAGGTTATCGCATTTTTTCAGTAAAAAATGTTTTTAAACGCGTTTTATTATCGAAATACCCGTTATAAAATCCTGCTAATATAAGCTTTCCCATCGCTTAATGGAATTAAGGCGGGAACACGTAATGAATGGGACTGCGTTCTTGTCAAAAGTAATGTTGTGCAGTTTATGGATGTCGCTTTTCTTATGATTGATGCCAATATTTATGTATATTTGCGTCTTCGAGATGGGTAGAATATTTATCTAGAAATTTGTGATAGACATTATTTGTGATTTTGTTATATTGTGAATGTGCATTTGAAGTTAAGAACAGAAGAAAGAACTTTTTTATCGTGTGTATAAAATAAGACAGATCTAATTGCGATATTTGTGTACATTCTGATCTCCAGGTACATGTTCTCACATCAGTGTCAATTTGTGGTGTGTTTTCTCACTTGGCAGAAATCCTTAAAGGGACACTGTCCGTAACTTTTAGCTTATAAAACACACAATAATTATGTTCGCAAACACTACACACTAAACATTATTGAATATTTACTAATTAAAAGCAAGATTGTTTAACGGAATTCAATCGCGGTACAAAAAAAAGTAAATCCGCTTTGTGCGTTTGAACTCGCAGCCCAAACTAAAATTACACTCGCCGTAATAATAGTGTGCGTGAGCGTAAAGTGGTCGACCACGCTCCCGTCTGAGCTATGCGGGCTATACATATTTCGCAATACATACTGTGGTGAAAACCTAATGCGCTAATGGAAGTCACGTTATCGCGGAAAAGGTAAATATTGTGGGTCCCACTTTATTTACATATAATAATTAAAACTTTTTTTTTTTCAAACTCACGAATGTATTCCTACATACTTCTTAGGTCTATCCTCATGTTTTCATGTATACATTTCACTGAATAAAAGTCAGCCAGTTATTTGGTTATGCTCAATATCTGCTTACTTACGGACAGTGTCCCTTTAAAGGAAATCGAGGCAGTTTTTTTTTTCATCAAGAATTGAAGATAGCATCTGGATTTATTAATCTATTATCAGTTTGACTTAACCTGCTGGCATATGGTTAAATAAAATGTTGAGTTTCTTTGTTTTTCTACCAAAGTTTAAATATATTATTGTCACAATATAATCATCAGTTAGTAATATACAAAAACAATTTGCTTTGAACTATTCTTATAATTAATATAAATGATTGAAAAGGTAGAAAAACTAACAAGATGCTTCAAGCTTTAAAAGAATCAAGATTGCCATGTGTCCCTTTAAAGGGGGTAGGTACATCAGGCTCTAACTAGTGAAGAATCTTAAATTTGGAAAATATTTCAATTAAAAATAAAAATGTCATATTAATGAAAATCTGATACTATCACCATGTTATTCGTCGAAAATTTGCATTCACCATATATGATGGCGTTAAATGCTTAAAGGCCAGGGTTGAGAAAACAAAATGACACCAGAGAAACTTTTCTGATCATTTTATACATTTTGCTGCTCAGAGAGGTTTAATCACACATTTCTAAATAATAAAGCATTTTTAAACCATAAAATTTGGCATGTAAATACACTAAACATTACTCCACACATATATATTAAAATAATTATATAATGTAATTATTTCCTATACTTTCAATCCTAAAACAAAACTTTATTCCTAACTGTCAAATTTTGAATGTTTCATTTATTAATAGCTGTACCTGTAAAAATAAGATCAGTGATTGCTCAGAATGCTAAAACCCTTATCTTGAAGCAGACGAAATACTAACTGGCTACAGTGTATACATAATGGTGGTAGATACTACTGCGCGCTGTGGTTTAAATAAGCATGGTGCATAACCTAGGACGGCATTACTACTGCGCAAAATGAATTTCCTTGTAAGTAGGGGTTAATTTTTAGGCTCATTCATTATGTTTAAGTTGGACCCCTAGACCTCCACAAAAAGCCTAATGTACCACTCCATTTTGATTACGGTATAAATTGTTCCTAGATTTTCATCTCATGAAGTACAGTATATTGACATGTCGCCAGTTGTCAATCATTTATCCATTTTAACCAATCAAACCAATACTATACCTCCGACAAACAATAGCACATGCAACAGTATAATAAAGCACGTGCAGCTGTATTATAATATAACCTATTGTCAATATACTCCGACATCAACAAAGGGGCGGAGATATCTAAGTACTGGCGTTATGTTAATTGATTTGTTTTTGAAAAAAAAAAGGAAAAACAACTAAAAAGTAAAAAAAAAAGAAAAGGAATTGCAATCCTGTAGATTAGCTGTTGCCGGAAAACTGAAATAAAGGTAAAATTGTTACATACAACAATTTTATATCGATTTCTGGTGCAATATAATATAGGGTATGGTATATATATGTAGTGTGGATTTATGAATCGGATCATAGGAATTTTCAACATAATTTAAAACTGGGATAGGTGTAATTGGGAAATTAATGTGATCTCATAATTATTTATTTTAAGATAAGAAGTAAAAAATTAAAATGAATGAAAAACTGAGTTTTTATCAGAATAATAGTTCTTTAGATGCATTCACAAATATATCTGGTTGCAAGAAAAGTAAGCGCATCTTATGTCTGTTAAGTTGCTAAATGATGAACATGAGAAAAATGTTGCACGTCATATGATCATGTCTAAGCTAATCAAATCATGTATATAAATTATATAGACTGTATCTGCCTTTCCCTATTTGGCAGAGCTTGTTACACTTCTGCAATGCAATATGTTATACTATGTATGATACAGTAATTGTTTTTGAAATAAATTTTAAAACATCATTCATTTTGATTACAATAAATAATTTAAGGGAATTAATACATTGTAGGTAGCTTACTGTATGTATTAACATTGCTTATGAAATACTCTTAATGGCACTGCCTTTGTTGAAGTCTTCTGGCAGGCAAGTTTGATGGGAAATTCCATTTGTCAGAGTGTATTAGGAAAACCCCATTTGTGAGTGTGTAATGGGAAAACCCGATTTGTTGGTGTGTAATGGGAAACCCTTTTGTTAGCGTGTATGGGAAAACCCAGTTTGTTAGAGTGGAATGGGAAAAACTCATTTGTTCGTTTGTGTTGGGATACCCCATTTCTTAGAGTGTGATGGGAAAACCCCATTTTGTCAGAGAGAAATGGGAAAAACCCATTTGTTAGTGTGTATTGGGAAAAAAACATTTGTTACAGTGTGTAGGGGAAACCCGGCTTGTCTGAGTGTTGCAGGAAAAAAACCTTCATGAATCAGTTGAAAGCTCCAAAAGTTGAAGCAAACACAGAAAGTAATAAAATTTAATAGAAATGTTGATTTCACACCTCGTTTCATGTATGTTAATTGTTAATTGTAGTGATATACATGTTTGTTGCTGTTATCATTTTGTAGATTTATATACTTATTATGTTTATAAATGTCTCTATAGAAGCAATGACTTTTATTATTTAACTGCATTCAGTTCTCATGTAAATAGTGTGCAGTAATGTGTATATAGAGGATATTCCATGAGTACTTGTTCATTACTGAATTTATTACACGAGTTGGGTGATATAATGCGAGGCTCTTGCTGAGCATTAGATCATTTTTGCTAACGAGTTTAATAAATTCAATAATGAATGAGAACGAATGTTAGATTCTATTTATCACATAACTCACATAACGACTTTTATTACATTTTGCCTGTCGCTTTAGCACTCGAAACCGACATAAACCGTGGGAATTGGATCATAGTCATTATCGATTTTTTTTGACTGCATACTAAACTTATTTGCATACTTATATAACTAGTGGTATATCGAAAATATAGAATGGTGTTATTCCACTCCCACACCGTAAGTTATGTGATAAATAGATATATTAAAGGGGCACACAGCAATCGCAAAAGTAGTTATCGAGCATTGAAATTACCACCTGAATTTATTAATCCATTTTGATTTCAAACCTGCTTGTATTTATTTAAATAAAAGGTGATACAATTCTGGAGTTTTTATTTTCCTCGTTATTCCACCACATGTTTAAATATATAATTGATGCAATCAGTGTAATCAACAATTAGTAATATTTAAAAGGAGTTTGCTTTGAACTTTCAAAATATTTTTAATAATGATTTACAAATAGTTACTGGAAAACTAATTGGACACCTGAGTTTAAAAAATCAATCAAGATTACCGCATGTCCCCTTAAATAAATAATATTTCAGATGAGTGTGAATCTGTTCAAAACTTTCAAAGGTTATCTTACAAAATTGGATGTTTCCCAAACATGTTTACTTTGATAAATGCCCTCATCTCACTCTTTAAAGGTACTGTAGACAATTTTGGATGCGTGACGATTTTATACAACATTTTATTACAACTTAATGAGAACTGTTTACATGGAGTGAAAGTGGCGCCACATTCAGCTTTGCAGAAATGTTACAAAAGTATAAATTGAAATCAGTTTTACACATCAGTGTTCCTGCCGTCAGTTTCACTATTCAACGTTTTCATTCATAAATCATGATATTATTTACCAAGTTTTCCTAGGAAAACCTGGTTATTAGATTGGGGTATATCATTGGCTGGCGGGCGGGCGTGCGTGCATGTGGGTGGGCGTGCGCGTCAAACTCCTAAGTTTCTGCTCAGTAAATTTTGTTAGGAATGAGGTATTGCAATGAAACTTGCAGGGCTGGGATTGCATTTGGGGTCACTGGGGTCAAGGTCACTGTTACTAAAAATAGGAAAACGGTTTCCGCTGAATAACTTGTAGGTTGCCTATATCAAAAGGAAGTTTGGGGTCAAGGTCGTTATTACTAAAAATAGAAAAATGGTTCCGCTCAGTAACTTTAGTTGGGACTGAGAGATTGGAACGAAACTTGCTGTGTACTAGGTACCTTATATTGAAAGGAAGCTTGGGATTGCATGTGGGGTCAATGGGGTCTAAGTCACTGTTACTAAAAATAGAAAAATGATTTCCACTCAATTACTTAAGTTAGGAATGAGATATTGCAACAAAACTTGCTGTGTACATGGCTTATATTTGCCTCACTGACAAATATTACTGTGTATGCATTTATTTGTTATTCACATGTCATTCTATTTATTCTATAGTGTACACTGTTTATTTCACTTTAATACTAGAACTTTAAACAACTTCTTTTATTTAATTTGCTTATTTTTCTAGAAAAAACAAACTTTTGTTACTTCATTTTCATCTTACTGCAACATTACTGTAATAGCATTTCAAAGGAAAACCTGGTTTTCGTGGAAGTTCCACGTTTCTTGTTGATGCTTTTCGATGGAACACTGCCCAAATGGTGATATTAGTGTGATACTTATTGTAAATTGTTGTAGTCATGTGATTAATTTTGTGTGATGTGTCGGGTGAAGTTTAAAAACTGATTCATGAATAGTTACAAATAAGACACGATGGGACACACTGCAGTCTAGATTTTTTATAGAGGCTCTAAATATATGTATGTCAACCAAATGGTATAAACTTTGCTCGTTCATAAAGAGGACTATGAAAAACATGGAACACCCGTTACTGTTTAAAAACTGTCGACTGTAAAGATTGTGTTTTTGCAGTTTCGTAATTGTTTAGGTTAAACCGATTATGATCTTTTTCTGAACGTAATAGTTTAATACTGGAATTTTTTAGATTATTTTTATTGTTCAGCTGAAGCGCATTGCGCATGTCTGAGCAAATAGTAAAATCAAACGTAAATTGCTGGAAAATTGGAATGGAATACATTTTATTTTGATCGTCAATATTAAATTGCAGAGGGAAAAAAAATAGGAACGTATTTCTTCACAGAATACTCATAGAATCACATAGATATAGGTAGAGCCACTTTAAAAACCTATGGGTTATCATGTTTTTTTGTAAAAAATTAGAATATTTGCAAATCATAATTATTTATTCGTAAAAAACACATTATTTTAGTGTATTGATAATAATTGAGTTTAATATATCGCATATTTATTAAAAACCTTTGGTAATGCGAATGAAGAAAAACAAAAATGTTATTGCCCCGCAAAAATTATAAAAAAAATTAAAGAAACTGCAAAGTAAACAGACTTTATTTAAGTATATCAGCCCCGTGTGGTTCCCGGGTGCCCCCGTTTGGTTACGGGGCAAAGAATAGGGCCACTGCAGATCCCTTTGGAGGAGTAGGCAGATTCATGTTCATGTTCATTTTGTCATTTTTTGTTCATGTTCATTAAAGGTCTTCATCATGATCCCTGCATTGTTTCAGGTGCTATCTCGCTCGCATCAAAAGAGCAGTGGCAAAAAAACAATAAACGTGGCTCCAGCGTAAATGGAGTTTCTACGATAGAATTTGCAGCAACTCTGCAGTTCAGGGTGAGAAGGTTCTAGGCCCATTTTCCATATTTTATCTTGATGTACATGGAAGATGAGCCTGGCATGTTCATGCCTGTTAGGCGCCATATAACCTTTTCATGTGTTGGTGCGCCTTAAAACCCAATTCAATTCAATTAAGTATATCAAGGTTTTTAATTCCAGCCCTCAATAGAGTCTTCAAGATTGCCATGTGTCCCGTTAAGTGTTTATACTACGTTTATAAGTCAGTTATCGTCAGGAATATTGCTTACGAAATACCTGAGGTTTAAATATATATACTAAAGGAAAAAAGAAATGTAACTTCGGAATTTCCGCTAAATAATGTATATATCGCACACTTAATTCCGTGTAATATTCCAGAGAAATCCCAAGATGCTTTATATAAAAAAAAAGGTCGCAGCTAGTCAGAGAAGGGACTAAACTGTGCTGCTGTAGGCTTCGTAAAAATAGTACACTTTATAACACGAAATTCCTAAATGTTGAACTTCCTTGAAAAATTGAGCCGTTTCAGTACTGTATTTAAAAAGATTGCAACATTTTACATCCTAAGTTTGCTCATCTTTTTGAGCCAAACTCGTATTCTATCAAAAATGAAATTTTGAAGTGATAATATTTGGTATGTTATGTGTTATTTAAGTCTTTTTTCGAAAAGGAAATGTCTAATGTAGCCATGTACTGTTCGATTTACTGCAGCATACAATATATAACGAAAATTCACGAGTTGCGTTTCTTTTTTACTTATATATAAATCAGTCGTTGTCCAATGGTCATATGAAAGCCTGAACAATGAGAGTTTATTTAAGTGATCATAGGAGCCATATAACCTTTCATGTGTTGGTGCGCCTTGAAACCCAACCCAATTCAATTTTAGTGGTCATGATCGTTTAAAGGTCTTCTTTTAATATACTCACAAACCATAAAACTATAAGATTTCAGTTACGATAGCCTAAAATGTTCTGAAAGATGACATTAAAACACCAAACAAACATACAATTCACTGTTACGCATATTAATATCAAACATAAGGTTGTATTTTTTTAACATCATTTATCTCGGGTCAACATTTACATTGTCACCGTAAATTTGCATTCTCGTAAAAATCACATTATTTGATATGAATATTTTTTATTCATCTTGAATACTATGTAAATATGGATGAAAAGTTATTTAATTTATTTATTTGCTAAGGGTTGTCATCCCTATACTATCGTTAGACCAATATGGTTATATCTAGTCAGTTGAGACAAGTCTTTTCTTGCATACCGGATACGGTTATCCGCGTTTTACATGGTTAATGGGAAAGCCTAATCTTACACATGGGAAGATAAAAGTCTCGCGCTGATATCGACAATGACAGTTGCATGACGTCATTGGGTAAATAAACATGCGAAATGTTAGTAGTTGGCGACATCAACGCGCAGAATGTAAATAATATGCAAGAAAAAGAATCTTATCATGGGTATCGGGTTCTGATAGGAAAATTCCAACCCTCAGTATAACCTAGGCAGAACCTCGGTTCCGATAAAAACAGTTATAGCTCGGGTTTGAATTTCCTATCTTCACCAGATACCCATGAAAGATTCTTATAATCTCCATCAAGGGTATCCAAAGATAGATATCAGAACTGTTTTGGAAATTCTTTCGTAGTACAATTCAAATGGCAGTAAGCAGATGTAACTGATTATAGAAACAGATATAACAATTTTGCTGTTCATGGCCTTGAATCATACCAAAAAAGCTTTGTAACTTATGTTTTATTGTATATATGCTGCGGTTTGTACCTGTATTTTATGTTGACACAATTTTGACATGCCTGATGTGTTAACACATTGAATGTGCAAAGATAAGCTGATGTGTTAACACAATGAATTTGCATTTGATATGTAGTCTAATTTGTTAACACATTGACTGTGTGAAGTTGTTTCAAATGTCCACATTTGATATGTCAGCTGATATGTTAGCACAGTGAATTTGCATTTGACATGTAGTCTAATTTGTTAACACATTGACTGTGTGAAGCTGTTTCACATTGATATGCCAGCTGATGTGTTAACACAATAAATCTGCATTTAGTATGTAGGCTTATTTGTTAACACATTGACTGTTTTGCATTTGATATGCAAGTTTATGGGTTAACGCGTTAAATGTGTGAAGTTGTAACGTTATGAATGTACAAAGTTGTTCCACATTTGATATGTATGAAGATTCACCTTGTTATGCCATGACATAGTCAATATTAAAATACAGAAACTCCCGAATAAGAAGCGTACGTCTGTCATTTCAGCCCAAAAATCCTTCCAAAAAGCTTGCCTGAGTTATTTATTAGACGGAGGTCTGCATTTGCCAATGGAGAATTACACTGTAATACACAGCCGATTTATAATTTGGGCCACTTGTTTCTCCTGTCAAAGACTTTTTAGACATTTCAGACACAGTTGGAACAGTACTTAAGTTAAATATCAATGAAAGGGGCATTTTCAGTGGTAAAAAAAAATGCTTCAAAATAGTTTGAGAACAATGTTGCAAGCGGAAGTTGCTTTTGATAGGCATTCTGTTTTCCACTAAAATTAGATTTTTTTTGTTTTGATAAAAAAGAAATTTAAATGTGTTAGATACTTGTACATCTAAATTTAGACATCCTAAAAGTTTTATTGCAATAAGTTATCAAAAAGCATTGTGGCTGTAAAATATTTATTTCTGAACTGATTTTCAAAACTGCTGTGTAGTTTTATTTACCACAATTCCAGTTCTAATGCTATATAATTGTCAAAAGTGTGTGTGAATGCTGAAAATGCTTGGTTGAAACATGTGCCCCAAACAATAGTAGAAGTGCTATCCTAGTTGTGTAAGATGTATGGCACCTGCTAACCTTTGTCATCAGGCCAAGTTGGGAGATTGGTCTCAGAAATAGGGAGATTGTTCTCAGAAATAGGGATATTGGTCTCAGAAATAGGGAGATTGGTCTCAGAAATAGGGAGATTGGTCTCAGTAGTAGGGAGATTGGTCTCAGAAATAGGAAGATTGGTTGTAGAAATCGGGAGATTGTTCTTAAGATAGGGAGATTGGCCTCAGAAATAGGGAGATTGGTCTCAGAAATAGGGAGATTGTTCTCAGGAAAAGGGAGATTGTTCTCAGGAAAAGGGAGTTTGGTCTCAGAAATCTCCGAAATAGGAAGATTGGTCACAGAAATAGGGAGAGTGTTCTCAGGAAAATGGAGATTGGTCTTAGACATAGGGAAATTGGTCTCAGAAATAGGGAGATTGGTCTCAGAAAAAGGGAGTTTCGGTCTCAAAAATGAGAGATTGGTTTCAGAAATAGGAAGATTGGTCTCATATAGGGAGATTGATCTCAGAAATAGTAATGTGCAAACTAAAATTTCAAATCTTTAAAAGTTATGTATACATCTTACATCAGACCTCTTTAAAAATATGACGACGTCATGTGGTGGACAGTTGTAGCAATCACAAGCAAGACTCCTAAAAGAGCATATGATATAAGCTCGTCATTTGTACACGAATTTAGATTTTTTAAGTAAAACTGTGAATGCTGGAAAACAGGGCAAATTTTAACCTCATCATCACCATTGAAAAAACAAACACTCTACTGGCTAAATATAAACTTCATGTATAAGGGGCCATAACTCTGTCAAAAATCATTCAACCTGAATATGGTGATAAATATGCACAACTAGGCTTGATACTGATCATACTTGTCAAGGTTCGTTGAAATCCGGCCAGGGGTTCAGGAGAACTAGCCCGGAAAAAGTTTGTGTATCAAAAACCTTTTAAGGGCCATAACTCTACCAACAATCTGTAAACCGGAACGCAACGATGATATGCGGAACTAGGCTTGGTGCTGATCATCCCTGCAAAGTTTCGTTAAAATCCGGTGAGGGATTCAGGAGAACTAGTCCAGACAACGTTTGTGTATTAAAACCTTTAAAGGGTCATAACTCTACCAAAAATCATTCACACCGCGATGATATGCACAACTAGACCTGGAACTGATCATCCCTAAACAGTTTCGTTTAAATCTGGCCAGGGGTTCAGGATAACTAGTCAGGACAAAGTTTGTGTATTAAAACCTTTAAAGGGCCATAACCCCGTCAGAATCATTCAACCGGAACACGATGACGATATGTACAACTAGGCTTGGTACAGATCACCCCTGCAAAGTTTCACTGAAATCCGGCCAAATGAATGCCCCTTCGTCTTAAGGAGGCAAAATATAGCATTGTTTAACTAAATTAAGGGCCATAACTCCGGTGTTACTAATCCGATTTGGTTGGTTTTCGAGCCTTCATTGAAAGTTACAATCTGGTAAAGTTTGGTAAAGATCGGAAGAAAAATGAAGGCCCTATCGTCTTTAACGAGGCAAAATACAATTTTAATTAAACCAAGCCTTTTTGGTAAAATTGTATCAAATGTGTTAGATTTTAACTTTAAAGAAATCAAGTGGGATGTTATGAGAACCACCTGTGGGTATGAGCACCCTGCAAATGTCTTCTTTGAAAGTATCAGAGATAACTTTCTGTTTCAACATGTTGTTGAACCAACCAGATATAGAGCTGGTGATGAACCCTCTTTAATTGACCTCATATTAACAAATGAGAAAAATATGATTGAATCAATCAATTATGACCCAAGTCTAGGGGAAAATGATCACATAACCCTGAACTTTAAATTTAATTGTTATTTCGACCTTGAAGTCAACAATACACCAAAATTGAACTTCCATAAAGGTGATTATACTCAATTGAATAGTGTTTTGGATGGTTTTCATTGGAACGATGGTATAGGGGAAAAAACAATAACAGGCCTGGAGTAGCTTTGCTGAAACCATTATCAATTTATTAGAAAAATACACACCAGTGAGCAGAGTCAATCCAAGGTCAACCAGAAATAACCCTATTATAGACAAAAATGGAATCAGAATCATCAGAATAAAGCACAGAAAATGGACAAAATATAAACACTGTAAAAATGAAATAAACTACAACGAATATAAATTAGCAAGGAATAATGTTGTCTACGAATTGAGAAAATGTAAATATGACTATGAAAAGAATTTGGCAACAAAAATCAAAACTGATAACAAACTATTCTGGAAATACGTCCGATCAAACACCAAAACAAAACAAAATTCTGTCAGTAACTTAGAAAAAATCAATGGCGGTATAACGAGGAATGACAACGAAAAAGCCAAAGCACTAAATAACCACTTTGTGTCTGTATTTACCAATGATAATATTGATATTATACCAATACTGGAAGGAAAACCAACCAGTAGTTTTAGATTAAGAAACATCAACATTACAAGAGGAAACTGTCAACAAACTATTAATTCAAATCAAGTCTTCTAAATCACAAGGACCAGATAATCTCCACCCTCGAATATTCAACGAATGTGCGAACATATTGATTGCACCCCTTACAAATCTCTTTAAGAAATCCATGGATGAAGGAAAACTACCAGAAATATGGAAAACAGCCAATGTCACCGCAGTCTTCAAATCCGGGAAAAAGGCGAAGCCGGAAAAGTATCGACAAATCAGTCTTACACCAATATCTTGTCGGATAATGGAAAAAAAAAATGTCAGAATAGAAATGGTTGACCATTTAATCAAGAACCTACTATTATCAATTCACCAACATGGTTTCAGACAGGGCTGCTCCTATGCTACCCAGTTATTGGAGCGTCTTGAAGACTGGTCAGAGGCTAAATATAGCGATGAAGAAGTCGATGTCGCTTATCTGGATTTCAGAACGGCCTTCGACAAAGTACCCCACAAAAGCTTAATGAGTAAGGTAACATCTATGGGTATAACTGGTAAACTATACGACTGGATAGAACACTTTTTGACAAATAGAAAACAAAGGGTGATGGTCAATGGGCAGGTCTAAGAACTCAGGGATGTCACAAGCGGGGTTCCCCAGGGCAGTGTTCTTGGGCCTGTTTTGTTTCTTATTTACATCAATGACCTCCCAGATGCCATGTCCTGTATCACCGAACTTTTTGCTGACGAAACAAAACTGTACACATGCATAAATAGCCAATAGCGTGAGATAAACCTACAAGACAGTATCTTCACTGCATGTGAATGGGCTAAAAAATGGCAAATGACATTTAATGCTAAAAAGTGCAAACACCTACATCAGTAGGAACGCCACGGACCTATAACATACCAGTTCTGTTCGCATTTTAACTCCGCGAACATGGACTTTTTCTTTGTATTTTACGGACTATTTTACGAATTTTCAATTAAAACAGACGCCATTTTTTTACACCCGAAATTGTGCGCGCTGCGTCGGCGAGCACTACGGGAACCTATGGAGTCTAACAACACGCGTAAAGTGTTTCATACCGTAGATTATGTAAAAACTAATACCTTCCCGGACGAAATAACGTCCCAGTATGTGTCAACACGATGCAGTGTTGGTGACTGACAGGTCACCGTGACATAACTTGACACGTGGAATTGACATGTTGGTCAAATTGGATTTGGGATTACTGTCTGCTGCTAGAGGTCCATGATCAAGGTATTTGTTTTGTCATTAAAATGTGTTTGTTAATAAACAGTACACACCACTTTAGATCGTACATATTTAGACATTAGCCAAATATGGTGCCTAAAAAAGTGGCGTATACTGTTTAATAGAAAGTTCATATTTTTCGTGTACTCCGATCTTTCCAGTGACTGGATGTACTGTAAACTGTAGAACGTTTCGTGGAATAAAACAGTTACTAGTAGAAATGCTATCAATGTCCCCCGCACCCCCGCCCACCCAAGTAGGGTAGATGTGGGGGGGGGGGGGGGGGGGATGGGGGGGGGGGGGGGGGTAGATGGAGCTTGAATACCGAAAACAAGGAGGGGGTAAGGAAACTAGAAACCCCCTCCACCCCCACCCCTCAGATGCATGAATGTAAATTGTTAGCGTTGTCTCTTTATCGTTATGTTATCGCCATTTTCTCGCACATTCGTGAATACATACCCGATACAACTACCATTGAAACAATGTAAACAGCCATTGACAGGTCAGATTCATATTTATGTACAGTAACATAGATCTACATACACATATGTGTACATATATATCCATGACAGTAAGTAGAGTTTTGAGTTTTCCTTTATAAATATGTTACATTATGTATAACAAAGGATAAACTCTGTCTGTTTGATCATTGACATTGGATTGATGTTGTTTTTCAGAGAGGCCTCAAATGTGAATCGTGCCCTTGAGCAATTCTAAGTGAATTGATACTGACGACTTCAGAATGTCAAGCCGAGTTAAATGCCATTGGATCATTTTGAGGTGGGAGCCCTTTTAAAAAATGTTTACACTTGTGTAGTTCTTTAAATGGAGCTTGTGTTATGCTTGCACGGTGCTGTTCAAAGTTACAGTAAAAAATGTTTTCGGTGATAATGCAGCGTGATTGTCATATGAGCTCGTGTAAACTACATGTACTGGATACATGCGAAAACAAGTTGTGTTAAAGGGACACTAGGCAATCTTTATTTTTTTTAAACATCTGGAGTTCGGTCAATTTTTCTGCATAATTTGCATTTGTGCATCATTAATATTATTTATTAGAATAGTTCAGAACTGTTGATAATAGTGCACCTATAATATAGTTAAGTGTTTGATAAAATAACGAAGACAAAATGAAACACTTTTATTTAATTTTTAATGCAAGCAGGTTTAAATTTAAAATGTTATCAGGTTAACAAATGGAGATGCTAATGTTAATGCTTGATAAATACTTCAAGAGTGCCGTGTGTCCCTTTAACATCAACTAATTACAATATTATTATGGTCTATGTCATGGGTCCCCAATTTATAAAAGGGACACAGAGCAAATTTTCAATCTTGTGTCTATTTTACACATTTTCACATCAGAACAGACCACACATCTACAAAAGTGTCTTCTCAACTGCCCTATTTAATCGTGTTTTATTACTAAAACTAGCGGCATCACCAGGTTTTGAGATAGAAAATAAATAGTTGTATATTAATATTTTCTCCCCATGTAAAATGACCTTACTAAGTCATTAAAGTAAAATATCCTATGAACAAAACGTGTAAAATTTAACAATTTTAGATTTTTGGCAAGAGTTGTATTTTATTCCCCTTCTAGTAAAAATGGCTTATAGAGCATTGCACCATCTGCAGATTTAACTTTCCTTGTAATAGATTCTTGCTGTAGTACTGTTGGGTGAAAAATACATTAAAATTGTTCTGTAATCATGTCAGGTCAATCATATACTCGTATGATACACAATATAATATGTATTGACCCTTTATTTGATGTGCCATTTGCTCAGTTTTGGTCAAGGGACGTTTATAGCATATCGGCTTTGAATCCAGTGAACACGGATTCAAGTCTTACTGGCGCTACTGGGTTACTTCGATGTATCCTGCTAGCCCATTGTGTCAAACTGTCCCATTCCACTTAACATGCCCTAGCTCCCCCTAGCAACACCTGATTCAAATTGAATACTGTACGCGACTTATTTTTTTATTTTCTTTCAGGCTGCACGTCATGTGGAAGAAGACTCCATGTACACCACTGGCCAGAGTCAATCCTGTAGTTTATGTTCGCTTAATTATTTGCTTAATAAAGTATACATATGAACTAAAATATTGTCTTTATAAATATGTCTCCACCACAAAGTGGTAGGTGAGACAGATTATATTTGGCCTTTCCGTTCGTCCGTCACAAATCTTGTCTGCGCTATTTGTTGGATTTTTACGAAACTTTGTAAGAAGCATCAGTATGTGCATATCAAATATTGAAGGTCAAGGGCGCCGTGACCCAATAATGATCATGAAAAACCTTGTCTGCACTGTGCACTTCCCCAGAAGCAAATCTCATCAAAATTCATGGTTTGAGTGCATTTGGTGAGAGAATGATGCCTTTTGATTTTGATGTCATTAGGTCAAAGATCATTGTCACCGTACCATGATAATGTAAAATGTTGTAAACTGTAAGTCAAATATCATGAACTTAATGGATGGATTGCTTCTGGCGAGAGGGTGATCCTTTTGACTGTGAGTGGGTCAACGGTCAAGGTCACAGACCGGATAACGAAACGCATTGTCCGCACTGTAACTTCTGTTTTCCTGAAGGAAGTC
>JAWPHD010008972.1:0-109122 GCA_037043455.1 Cyrtodaria siliqua | reverse complement strand
CACAATTTCAATCAGTCTTTCGAAGTTATGGCTGAGACTATGAACAAACAGACAGACGGATGGACGGTACAATTACTATATGGCCCCTCCCTTTGGGGACATAAAAATGACATAATAAACAGGAATTGTGGGGGATTTTACCCTCTGCCTGGATAGCTGTGGCCATGGTCTTGCCCGGGGTAGCCACACAAGGCAAATTAATAAACTATAAACGCTCTTGGTTCAATTGCTCACAATGCTATAACATCCTAACAAGGGTGTGGAATTGAATATGCTCTATTTGCAGTTATTATTTGTTTGTTGAGCAACAACAGGCCTGGAATTCACCAACCATTCTTCAAATTATTCCTAGACTTGAGCTCAAGTACTGAAAATTCGTTCACAATATTTCCCATGACCGTCAAAGATAAACAATCATAAGAAGTTGCTATTTATTAGTATGCATCATATTCTATACATAGCAGCTTGTTAATGAACATTTATTCTGTAAACTTATAGAAATATTTGTGATTGAAATTTGCATACTTGAGCTTAAGTCTAAGAATATTCTCAAGAATGGTTGAGTGGAATGTCAAGGTCAGCTGATCCTCCAGAGCAGGACTGCAGGATTATGAGATTAGGTGGGGATGCAACTTTTAAAAAACAATTAACAATCAAGGGGATGCAACTTTTAAAAACAATTAACAATCAAAACCACAAACAAACAAACAAACACGTTTTTATTCAGTTTGGGGGTGATGCGCCCCTCCCCCTTTGATCCACCCCTGTCTTTCCCATGATATGATGAATAAATTTATTACAGATGAAAAACTTGCAAGAAACATACAGTAAAAAGCATTTCACACTTTGCTGCAAACTAATATTATTAATAATAATAAGAACTGACATGGGCACTTCTGGTTGTTACATTTCACACATGCAAAAATGGTATGACTAAGTGCCTTTTTTTAGTAATACAAGATTAGGGACCCAGGATTGAAAAAAAAAGTTGTACACACTTCAATTTGACCCCACTTAACTAGATCGGGGGGGGGGGGGGGGGGGGGGGGGGGGGGTGGGAAGGTGTGAGTCCATGATTGTCTGCATGTAGCTTATCACATTATCTCAACAGTTTAATAAATGGAATCTATTAATTTGCTAGAAACAGTAGGGCACAGTTCCCAGATTCCTACGTATCCTTCCCTCTTCTCTCTCTGGGCAGCAATAATGTGCTGATGATACATTAAAGTGGGGACATCTATCAGCTTGTCCTAGAAGATTCAATTTAAAACAAATTCCAGTTCTGGATAAAAAAGGTTGAATCAATCAAAAATATGTTGTAGATCTACAGCATTTTTCAGGTCTAAAATTAAATTTGATTTCAACCTATATTTTGGATGTAATATTTGGCATTAAATGCTTAAATTAATCCTAGTGGATCCCTCACCCATACCCTCCCCCCACCCCACCACCCCACCTCCAAAAACCCAACCCACCCACCTCCAGCACCATTTATACCAATATTATGATCGAGGCATGATGTAACAATAATCAGGTTGGGTATATATCGTATCATAATTCGTGATATATCATTTTTCTGATTGATCCTTAATGCTTTTAATATATCACAATAATTGGTCATTTGGGAAAGAAAATGATATTTAATGACTATTTGTTATATGTATAAAAGTTGTACATTGATATAATAGGGAGTTTTAAAGGGAAACACGGCAATCTTGATTTTTTAAAAACTCATGGCGTCCCGTTAGTTTTTTCTGCATAACTTGCATTTGTTCAATCATTAATATTCATTATAAGAATAGTATAAAGCACTTTTTTTTTGCATAGTATTAACTGTTGACAATGTTGTGTCAATAATATATTTATACCTATGGTAAAATAAGATGAACAAAAGAAAACTCAACTTTCTATTTAATTATATGCAATTGGCTTTAAAGTCTAACTGAAACTGGATAAATAAATTCAGAGAAGCTATTATTCAATGCTTTGAAACCCATTCAAGATTGCTGTGTGTCCCTTTAAATTTGCAAAAGCAGTCTTTTGCATATAATGACTGGAAATAAAGCTTCACAAATAACTCATATTTCCGAGTTCATTATGCTATATCGCTAAGGAAGTTGTGGATGCAAGCTATCACAACTACAGCTAAGCCGTAGGTTTTATGTAAGGCTTCATGTCATTTCAGGTGATGAGGTGTTAGCAGCATGGAATAATAAGGGAGGCTGACACTGTATGTGATATATTGATGCTGCAGTCCACCCCCACATTTCTGGGAACTATTATGTAAATGCCTTACATACAACACTGGAATTCCACTGGAATTTTATGCCTGACTGGAATTCCACTGGAACTCACTGGAACTCACTGGAATTCCACTGGAACTCACTGGAATTCCACTGGAACCAAAGAACAAAATTCCACTTACACTGGAATTCCACTAACAAATTCTATTGATACTGGAATTCCAGTGGAGTTAAAAGAACACAATTCCACCAAAGGAAAGGTGGAATTCCAGTGACAAATTCCACCCAGTGAAAATGTCAATGGAATTCCAGTGGTATTCAATGGAATTTAGAATTCCAGTGGTGTTCCAGTTGAAAAGTCAATACAAATTCCAGTGGCAGTGGAATTCCAGTGGAATAATAAATACAAATTATTAATTACCTCCCTTTATAAAATATATATTGATAAGGTATCCTTTTTTGTATATTCATTTTTTTTATCATTGTGTGCACACCTTATACCAAATTTAATTGTATTTACTTATGATATTACTTCAAATAAGTATTACAAATAAGAAAATATAATATTTTTGATTTAAATTTTCAAAACCAATGTAATGTTATATATGAGTAAAATAGGCTTATCGAGTGTCAGCAGAGGTGGAGGGACTATAATCCTTAGAAATACACACATACACACACGGAGGTAATAACTAAGTCCAGACCCTATTGTGCCCATCGCGTCAGGTGTACCTTGACGTGTTCGTTGGCGGACAGACTATAAACCTCAGAACTACACACACACATGGAGGTAATAACTGATATATTTGGCAAAATAGTTCAAGCTGTGATACAAGCACGAAAGTTGGCAGAATGATCCTCTAGAGTATCCTGGTCATGCTAAGAACCTGAGCCACTTCATTTTCACCTTATTTCAAAATGTCTGCCAAAATGGCCTGAGAGTTCGGAAAATGCTACCATATCAAAGTACTATGCAGAAACTGGTAGTAAAACGTTATTGTATAATGCGTTGTTTATATATTAAATAAAGGCTATTATCGTTTCAAACAGTTTCTTAGTCACACTATAATTGTATATATCATAAATTATATATATAATAAATTATATTATATATATGACTACAATGATAAGAATGATCAGAATAGACCGAATTTTTATATTCAAATAAAATTATTGATTGTATCACCCATACATATTACGAAGCTATTCTTTAAAATCCCTATCACGCCATCAACAGACAAATGATATGGCACTTCCTGGTTGTTATATTTCACACATGCAAATATGGTATAACCAAGTGCCTTTTTTAGTAATACAAGATTAGACGCCCATGATTGAATAAAAAATTGTACACACTTCAATTTGACCCACTTAACTGGATTGGGAGGAAAAAATGTGAGGTCATGATTGTCTTCATGTAGCTTTTATCACATATCTTAACAGTTCAATATATTTACATTATTTTTTAATTACTGCTTCATTTCTTCATCTTTCATCAGTTTTTGCGCATAATATGACCTATTATGTGTCGACGTGCCGTAAAACACCATTCATTCATTCAACAGTTCAATAAACGGAATCTATTAATTTGATTGTAACAGTAGGGCACAGTTCCCAGATTCCTACGTATCCTTCTTCATTCTCTCTCTGGGCAGCAATAATGTGCTGATGATACATTAAAGTGGGGACATCTATCAGGCTTGTCCTAGAAGATTCAATTTAAAACAAATTCCAGTTCAGGATATAAAAGGTTGCATCAATCAAAATATGTTGTAGATCTACAGCATTTTTCAGGTCTAAATTTAATTTGATTTCAACCTATATTTTGGATGTAATATTTGGCATTAAATGCTTAAATTAATCCTAGTGGATCCCTCACCCATACCCTCCCCCACCCCACCACCCCACCTCCAAAAACCCAACCCACCCACCTCCAGCACCATTTATACCAATATTATGATTGAGGCATGATGTAACAATAATCAGGTTGGGTATATATCGTATCATATAATTCGTGATTTATCATTTTTCTGACTGATCCTTAATGCTTTTATATATCACAATAATTGGTCATTTGGGAAAAAAAAATGATATTTAATGACCATTTGTTATATTGTATAAAAGTTGTACACTGATATAATAGAGATCGAGTTTTAAAGGGAAACACGGCAATCTTGATTTTTTAAAAACTCATGGCGTCCCATTAGTTTTTCTGCATAACTTGCATTTGTTCAATCATTAATATTAATTATAAGAATAGCATTAAGCACTTTTTGTTTGCATAGTATTAACTGTTGACAATGTTGTGTCAATAATATATTTAAAGTTAAAACCTATGGTAAAATAAGACGAACAAAATAAAACAACATTTTATTTAACTGAAACTGGATAAATAAATCGAGACGCTAATTTCAATGCTTGGTAACCCATTCCAGTGTGTCATGTGTCCCTTTAAATTTGCAAATTTAGCAGTCTTTTGCATATAATGACTGGAAATAAAGCTTCACAAATAATCATTATGCTATAACGTTAAGGAAGTTGTGAATGCAAGCTATCACACCTACAGCTAAGTAGGTTTTATGTAAGGCTTCAACACATAAGCTTTTGTCATTTCAGTTGATGAGGTGTTAGCAGCATGGAATAATAAGAGAGGCTGACACTGTATGTGGTATATTGATGCTGCAGTCCACCCCCACAGTTCTGGGAACTATTATGTAAATGCCTTACACACAACCCCAGTGAAAATCGATCTGGAATTCCAGTGGTAGTTAAAAGAACAAAATTCCACCAAAGGTGGAATTCCAGTGACAAATTTCACCCAGTGAAAATGTCAGGTATTCAATGGAATTTAGAATTCTGGTGGAATTCCAGTTGAAAAGTCAATACAAATTCCAGTGGCAGTGGAATTCCAGTGGAATAATAAATACAAATTATTAATTACCTCCCTTTATAAATATATATTGATAAGGTATCCTTTTTGTATATTCATATTTTTTATCACTGTGTGCACGTTTTACCAAATTTAATTGTATTTACTTATGATATCACTTCAAATAAGTATTATAAATAAGAAAATATAATATTTTTTATTTAAATTTTCAAAACCAATGTAATGTTATATATGAGTAAAATACGGTTATCGAGTATTAGCAGAGGAAATGGACGGACTATAAACCTTAGAATTACACACACACACACACACAGAGGAAATGACTAAGTCCAGACTTATTGTGCCCATCGTGTCGGGTATACCTTGACGTGTTCGTTGGCGGACGGACTATAATCCTTAGAACTACACACACACACACACACATGGAGGAAATGACTTATATATTTGGAAAAATAGTTCAAACTCTGATACAAGCATGAAAGTTGTCAGAATGATCCTTTTGAGTGTCCTGGTCATGCTTAGAATTGTCATGAGCCACTTCATTTTCACTTTATATCAAAATGGCCTAAAAGTTCGAAAAATGTTACCATGTCAAAGTATTATGCAGAAACTGGTAGTAAAACGTTATTGTATAATGTGTTGTTTATATACTTAAGAAAGGCTATTATCGTTTCAAACAGTTTCTTAATCACACTATAATTGTATATATATATCATAAATTATATATATAATAAATTATATTATATATATGATTACAATGATAAGAATGATCAGAATAGACTGAATTTTTACATTCAAATAAAATTATTGATTGTATCACCCATACATATTATGAAGCTATTCTTTAAAATCCCTATCACGCCATCAACAGACAAATTTTACAACATGTGTACACTGTTTCAAAACCTACAGACAACGAGGTATATATATACATATAACTTACATATTTTGAGAATCCAGACTCTATCGACATAATATAAACGGCTTTAACCAGCCAGGCAAAACCCCAAAACTGGAGCGCCGAATTTATTTTACACATATTCAATCACGGGTATTTTAAGAACCCGTGAATAAACCTATACTTTTAATCGGCCTATTTACATTATAATATTACCTGAACACCTGCAGAGACGTAGCATGGTAAAATTTAATGTGCAGGCCCATTTATCATTTGATCACCAAAGGTGCAAGTTTATTAGGGGGTCCGAGGTCATGGTTTCCCGTCATTTTTTTAAACTATTCAAAATCCTGCAGTCTGGAGTACCGTCTGTTGTAAAATTGCAATCAATATTGCCTTTAAATGTAATAGTTGTATCGTCATCATGTTTCTCAGTGGGGAAAATAAACTATATAGATTAGCACTGCAAAACCTTAACACAGAAACTGTTGTGTGTGTGTTTCCCCACCCCACCGCCATTTATTATCAACATTTTTTGTATTTTCGGAGATACATGAACTCTAATATGTTTCAGAAACGGTAATAAATCAAAGGGTGATCGACACACAATTTAATTATTTCTAGGAAACTTAAACAATTTTAAAATAAGACTTCTCAGTTGTACATGTTCTAATAAAACATAAATAAACAGAGCTCCAGATAAGGATTTGGACATTGAGTATTTTTACTCCATTGTTTTATTTTAATTGGGTATTTGCATTTTGCAATTGGGTAAAAAAAAAATGTACCTCATCATTTATTTTTCAATTGGGTATTTTACCCTACCCGGATGTTTTCAATTGGGTATTTCCTTGTAAAATTAACCAACAACAAAGAAAACACATAATCAAATATGGTACTCACGTTTGAGTCATTTACGGTCTTCTTACTTACACGGTTCCCAGAGTGCTTTTGTTGCGTTTTACGATCAACGTTTTCCAACACATCAGATAAAATATCTTGAACAATGCTTTGTGAATCTTGGACAACATTGAATAGTATGTCATCTAAGGTGAAATTTTTTTTTTGAAATTTGTTTTGCCTCCGTTGACTTACTGTTGACTTACTGTGGACAAAATAGTTACTATTTATATTTATTTGTGTTTTTTGCGGTGTGTTTTTTTCGTTTGTTTACATTCGCCGACATTTTTAAGCGACACTTGATTTAGATCGCCGAGCGCCTACATGATATAAAAAGAGTGCAGGCGAAAATGAGTAAAACAAATCAACAATTAAAACTGAATTTTGGAACCAGTCTGTTCACTCGGCAGTTTCGGTCTTTTACCTCTATTTGATTTTGTTTCGAGATATTGTGAGAACTCTGGGCCAATACGCGATCGATTAGAAATGAAAAATTGCAAATATGCGAGCAATTTGCGAGGAATTGCGTATCAAACATTTCTTTTGCATTATGATACGCATGGTTTTGTATTTATATTGCTTTTCCTACTATTTTATTGCTTATTTACGCAAATACGCACCTTATCTGGAGTTCTGATTAAATAAACAATTTACTGTCGCATGCCGCTTTAAAAGTCATAGGAAACATTTTATTTTGATATGTACATGTATTCATTTTTGCATGGGTAGAGCAAACTTAGCTAAATGTTGAGTTTTCAAAAACATACCTGTATAACACTATTAGTAACCCGGATATTTTCTGATCTGATTATTAATTGGTCCCCTTCACGGAGTCTCTTCACTTGTTAATGTAGGCAATATAGATTTTAGTTTACAAAATAGTCTAACTTTTTTTGTGAAACAATATGCGCGTGTCAAAATTGCGGAGTTGCGCTTTACGCCATTAACCTGGTACCATACAGATATACAATACCAGGTTCACACGCAACTTACATTACGATACGACAAGCTTGAGATGCGCTGATCTTATTTACCACTCAAACCTTGTTCCCCGAGCTACTGTATATGCTTTAAGGTACATTCCTTTTATAATAAAATATAGATACTTCAAATTGCGGTTTTGAAATAACGATGTTTGACTCCTTTTTTGTCAAGTTACACATTGAATTTGAATCGATGTGCATCATAACTGTTATCGTATAATCTAAATGTATACCACATTTAATGTACTTTTAAATTGTATAATTTAACATGTTAAAGAGTTTTTTAAGACGAAAACTGTGTTTATGAGCATTAAGGATCATTATTATACGTGTTGGGAAACATCAAATACCACATTTAATGTACTTTTAAATTGTATAATTTAACGTTAAAGAGTTGGGTTTTTTAAGAAGAAAACTGTGTTTATGAGCATTAAGGATCATTATTATACATGTGGGGAAACATCAAATACGCACTTATTTAAGTTTTATAGACGCCTAAAACAGGATAGGACGAGTTTTAGTCAGATTTTAGTCGGATAGTTTATTTTCGATGTAAAACAATTAGGAATACATGCACGCCTTTTTTGTTTGCTCTTTTCCTTTAAAATGAAATAGATTTAAAATCATTATAATAATTGTTACTATTGGCTGAGTAATACATTTACATCCGATTTTTATGACGGGTTTTACATCTTTCGAAATGTTATGCTCGAGAACAATTTGACAGTATATTATTTGTTTTCATAAACCATTCCTACTGTTCTGTTTAAGCAGTTTGTTTGCTTTTTTTAATGAAACTGAAACTAAAACGAATGAGCCCTAAACCAGTAAAAGAAATTCCAAGAGCGGATATCCGTTGGTAAATATAATAATGTTTTGTTGACATAGAAATGGGTGGCATATTTGAATATTGCAAACACACTATTGTTGTGTTTGATATTATTTATTATAGAACTGAAATGAGATAAGATATTTTAACTTTCATGTGCAGGCCAGTGCCTATAGGGCCTATGCATAGCTACGCGCATGACCTGGAGTTTCGATAAGTGATTTTGTAATTTTGCCGTTATTTGGCGGATAAGTTTCTTTAATGAAATGTATTGAACACGAATCAGGCTGATCACGTTAGGAAATGTAATCAAATTATATAGTATAATTCTGACATTATTTGTTTACGTCTGTTAAAAACGTTATTTTGGGTATCAGTACGATTCATTGGGAAATTGGCTGTAATGCAAACAACAGTGTATACCTGATACTTTAAGAAGTCCCCTGACACCCCCATCCAAACCCCCATCACACACACACGCCTCTAGGCGGATTGCATCATTTTAAGTCACACTATCACAGCATTATTGCCATTATTTTAAGAGCAAGCGCACTCCGTGGCAACAATCAACCATTCTATGGATATGGTCAAGAATGTGGTTGCGTTTCTAAATCCTGTACAAACGACGGAATAACAGCAGATCTTCCGATGTTTGCCTTGGCAAAATATTCGGTGGTAATTTTTATTATAATGGAATGGTTGCACATCGAAATGGCAATTTTGAAGGTACTATGTAATGTACTGAAATACAATGGCTGGATAACTGTCCCCTCCAAAGGGGTTTGGCACGGTGATGGGGATGGTGTTCAAATGGTTTGGTATAGAGTCCTAAAGCCCCAAATATCCAAAACCTATGTTACTAAGTATACATATTGACAAGGGGTCCAGCTTCCAAAATGCCATTCGGTGAAGAGAACATGTGTAACTGGCCAGAAAATAAAAGATTAACATGGTAATCTATTTACATAGAGCTCTATTTCAAGCAGTAACACGTGTATCTAAAAATCATATTCATTTGTTCATATCATGTACCACCTTTTGACACAGTGAGTGAGTGGCAGACCACCGAAACGACTGACTTACACCAAAATATCTAAGTAGGAAGAGATTGCGTAACACCCCACCACCTCACTAAAAGTAACTTCCCGCTAACGGTGCAGTCAAAAACTCAACAGCCGATTTAAGACAAACATTAAATGTTTCACAAACCGTTGTGCTTCTACTGTGAATGTCCAAATGGTCTTCAGTGGTACATTTTTTCTATTTTCACAAATATAAATCCAAGGACGCTGCCATCTTGTTTTGAATTGTCACGTGACCGAAGTATAACCTGGATGAAAGGAGTTACCTGATTGATTGGTATTAGCATAGAATTCCACTGGTATTGTAGTGGAATTCCACTGAAATGCACCACTGGAATTTAACTGGAATTCCATCTGAAGTTCCAGTGGAATTCCAGTACCTCATTTTCACTAGGGAAAATTGCAACAATGCCGTATTTTCCCTAATTGTAGCACCTGGGCGCTATGCATAACAGGTGTTCTTTAACCGGGACTCGAACCCAGGGTCTCTAGTTTACTGTACCAGCGCATCTAACCACTGAGTTATCGAGGACATAGGGTTAGAATTCGTCACTGAATTTCTAATCGTACAGGAGAACCATTGCTGGTGTGTCTCTGGATGATCCCGGACGAGCCCCCAAATATAGCAGGTGGTGAAAAATTATGTATCAATCGGAACTCGAACCCATGGTCTCTGGTTTACTGTACCAGCGCTCAAACCACTGAGCTATCGAGGACATACGGTTAGGAATCTTGGTTACATATGCAAAATACAAGTGGATGCTCTTATAAAAAAAAATTAAAAAAATTATTAGATAAAAAATGTACTGAATTTGAAGATTTGTTTTTTAAAGTGGAAATACGGTAGTTGAGTTGAATTGAGTTAAACAGCACAGAACTCAAAAAGGTTATCTTTAGTACCTCACACTGTTCTGGAAGTCCTCATAATTGTTTTCTCTCTACCCAATAGGGGTTGTGGTTACACTCAGAGAAATTAGACAAATTTCAGTATGCATTGAACTCACAGATTTGTTAAATTAACCAAGGTGAGGATTTGTTTGTTTGAATATGGTGTTATAAGTCATTTTTAGCACGCGTTAGGCCACATATGACAGTCATTTTGTTTGTGGTAGAGGCACACCATCCCATTTTTCCTGGGTAGAACCAGTACTGTATACATCCCATCATCCGTAAGAATCGTCACTTTCTCACTCGACAAGTCAAAGAAAGATGAGGAGTTAATGAACATGGTAATTGGACAAATTTGAAAACTGATTAAATCGGGTGATGAATGCCGGACTCCAGCGGGTTTCATTCCCAAAGTTCCATAAACAAGAGGTCAATGACCTTGAAGCTCTACTGATTGATTTTGATTTCAGGAAGTAGTCGCTACAAACTTGTATTTTGAAAATGCTAGGATCAATTAGACATCAAGACCAACATTCCTGTGAAGTTTCATGAAAATCCGTCAAGTAGTTTCAGAGGAGTAGTCGCTACAAGTTTTCATTATATAACTCTATGTATACAAAGATGGCCGCTGACAGCAATGTTTAACATCGAATCAAAACGATTTTTGACAATGACCAACATCATGTCATGCTGATCATTTTAGAAAAAGTCCCATATCAATATCACTTAATAGTTTTCAAGAAGTAGTCGCTACAAACTTGTATTTTGAAAATCCATTTTTAGCCATGGCGGCCATCTTGAATTTCCGGCCGACCTGAAATCTTGCTAGGATCAATAAGACATCAAGAGCAACATTCGTGTGAAGTTTCATGAAAATCCGTCCAGTAGTGTCGGAGGAGTAATCGCTACAAGTTTTCATTATATAACTCTATGTAAACAAAGATGGCCACTGGCAGCCATATTTGACGTCGAATCAAAATAATGTTCAACTCGGATAACCATCATGTCATGCTGATCATTTTAGAAAAAGTCCCATATCAATATCACTTATAGTTTTCAAGAAGTAGTCGCTACAAACTTATTTTTTAAAAATCTATTTTTAGCTGTGGCGGCCATCTTGAATTTCTGGCAGATCTGAAATTTTGCTAGGATCAATAAGACATTAAGAGCAACATTCCTGTAAAGTTTCATGAAAATCCGCCAAGTAGTTTCAGAGGAGTAGTCGCTACACGTTTTTACTATATAACTCTATGTAAACAAAGATGGCCGCTGGCAGCCATGTTAAACGTCGATTCAAAACGATTTATGACAAGGACCAACATCATGTCACGCTGATCATTTTAGAAAAAGTCCCATATCAATATCACTTATAGTTTTCAAGCAGTAGTTGCTACAAACTTGTATTTTTAAAATTTATTTTTAGCCGTGGCGGCCATCTTGAATTTCCGGCCGACCAGAAATTTAGCTAGGATCAATAAGACATCAAGAGCAACATTCCTGTGAAGTTTCATGAAAATCTGTAAAGTAGTTTCAGAGGAGTAGTCGCTACAAGTTTCCATTATATAACTCTATGTAAACAAAGATGGCCGCTGGCAGCCATGTTTAACGTCGAATCAAAACGATTTTCGACAAGGACTAACATAATGTCATGCTGATCATTTTAGAAAAAGTCCCATATCAATATCACTTAGAGTTTTCAAGAAGTAGTCGCTACAAACTTGTTTTTTAAAAACCTATTTTTAGATTTGGCGGCCATTTTGGATTTCGCATCAACATGAATTTTTGCTAGGATCAACAAGACTTCATGGGCAACATTTCTGTAAAGTTTCATGAAAATCCATTCAGTAGTTTCAGAGGAGTAGTCGCTACAAAAAAAAGTTTACGGACAGACGGACAGACGGACGCCGCACCACGGCATAAGCTCTGCTGATCAGTCGAGCTAATAAGAGACTAATACTTTTAGAATATTTGGTAAAAGCTTTGTTTCCTGTGGACTCCAAGAAAATATCTCGACAATGGATTTAAGTGGAATAAGATCCAAATAGAAAGAAGCAGTAGAAGAATGTTTCCTGTTTTCAGGCATACAACACTTAATCATTCCTCATACCATTTTCCCGTCTGCCAGTTGATCTGCCAATTTCCGAAAAATACGAAGAAATGACAATCACACAATAAATGTGATAATAGAATATTAAGTACACTTTTCTTTGGACAGAAGACAATTATTTCAGCCATTGAATAATACATAAGCAATTGTCCGAGAAACTGACGAGAATGCCAAGACAATAACTCGTAATCCACACTGAGCCTCTGTGTACACCCGGACTTGCATAATGTCTGAAAATGTTACAGTGTCATGTAATCTTGGTCTGAATTATGTATTAGCTTCTGCAGTAAAAAAGCTATTTCTCGCTTTAGCTAATGGGTCAGTAAACAAAAGTGTCATCTATAATACACAATGCAAAAGTTGCCAAGTCCAAAATAATTGGCCCTATTATCTCTGGTTACTTGCAGATCGATTATAGGCATGACACAACGATGGCAAACCATAAAATATTCACGCTCAAATTTCTAGTTAAAATAAATAAAATCGTTCGCAAATTTCCACATTAAAAAACTCTACCACTCCTGAATTTCTCTCAATAACATCACATAGGGTTAGAGGGTATAGAATCACTTGGACAAAACATCTAAATTTAAAATGAAAGGAAAATGTCTATTTAGTTTCTGATTTAGATTTAAGAAATAAAATATTTCCAGCAGGTTTATATTGTCCCAGATCAAAACCTGGCGGGCGGGACTTGAAGACCATCGATACCCAACGACTTGAAAACTGATCAGGGTTTACAATGTCTGGCTGCTGATCAGTCATTTCCCCCAAAACACCCCTTTGTCACATAAATTGAATGGTCTTAATACAGAATACTGTTTTCATGGTAATCAAATTATCAAAAGTTTAAATATTCCCTCAATCAGCAGATGTATGTAACAACATCCTCTTTAGTAAAATATTTTATCGATACTGATTTCCAAAATTGTAATGCTGAATTGCTTATCTGTAGCACTGAAGTCTGATAACATAATATCTTTACGTATACAACAGAGTGTAATATGCACATATAAGCAGTCAGATTGAGATTATCTACAGAAAACCAGAGGAACTGCGAATACGAATCATCCGAGCTGAATTGGGCTCTCTGCTTCGGCCAGATACTTTTCAACCCCGCTCATAAACCTAGCAATAATGAAGCATGCAGTTTTGAGAAATAGCCCAAAATATGTAATTACAATTTAATGGAAGGTTGGGTAACAAAAATAAAAGAATATCCGACAAGCATGTACTCAAGTCTGTACTCATAAATATGTAGTAGTTACTACTCAGCTCAAGTTACACGATAATCAGCATGGTGTCTGCATACCCAATAAAATGGCAATAAATCACCTAACATGCCAGCTAATGAACTAAAACTTTGCCTATGCAAAATTAAATGTTAGAAGTATATATCACTGCCTTATCTTTATTTGCAGATAGCATTTTGTTACACCAACTTATTTCTAATTTTTTAAATGTGCCTATCTGCTGTCAGATAATTGATGCCCTGCATTTTATTACTCTGGGGTCAGTTAATTACATGGATGAATTATAGAGATTTTCAATAAACAGAGGAATTTCGGGACAGTCCTATAACTGTTACACAATACTGGACATTTAAGAAAAGAGCTCTACGAGATACTTACATAATTATCCTTTAGATCGTCGTGGTCACGTTCAATCCCATCATCCAATATTGTAATGACAACATTTTTCCCTGTCACTCCACGTTTCCACGCCCCCATCACATTCATGTCTGTGTGATTCAGTCCTCCACCATGCTGCAAAATGTAAACACAATAATATAGCACACATTGTTCACAAACATCACACAGATTGAATTTATAAAGTAGATTTTAAAACGAAAAGTGTGTGTAATTAAATGTAATATGAAGCAAAGAAATGTCTAGACATTCCTACTGATCAAAACTAGTGAAATGTCCAGACATGCCTTCTGATCACAAATAGGGTGAAATATTTAGACATTCCTATCACTCACAAACTAGTTAAATGTCCGGATATTCCTATTTGTCACAAACTAGATAAATGTCCAGACATGCCTTCTGATCACAAACTAGTGAAATGTTTAGACCTTCCTATCACTCACAAACTAGTGCAATGTTTAGACATTCATATTTATCACAAACTATATAAATGTCTAGACATTCCTAATGATTACAAACTATATAAATGTCTAAATTCCTATCACTCACAAACTAGTGCAATGTTTAGACATTCCTATTTATCACAAACTATATAAATGTCTAGACATTCTAATCACTCACAAACTAGTGAAATGTCTAAACATTCCTATTTATCACAAACTAAATAAATGTCTAGACATTCCTATCACTCACAAACTAGTGAAATGTCTAGACACTCCTAAGGATTACAAATTAGTTAAATATCGAGACTGATCACAAAACACTAGTTAAATGTCTAGACATTCTCATAACTTACAAACTAGTTAAATGTCTATACATTCTCATAACTCACAAACTTGTTAAATGTCTATACATTCTCATAACTCACAAACTTGTTAAATGTCTATACATTCTCATAACTCACAAACTCATTAAATGTCTAGAAATTCTCATAACTCACAAACAGTTTATAGATTCTCCCAAAAACCTCTAGTAGTTTCTACTCAGGTCAAGTTAAATGATAATCAGCTTGGTGGTTGGCATACCCAGCATGAGGTCAATAAAATTGCAATAAATCACATGCCAGCTAATGAGCTAAAACTTTGCCCATGCAGAATTAAATGTTAGAAGTATATATCACTGTCTAATCTCTATTTGCAGATAGCATTTTGTTACACCAACTTATTTCTTATTTTTTAAATGTGCCTATCTGCTGTCAGATAATTGATGCCCTGCTGTGCGAAAATGGGTATTTTATTGCTCTACCGTCAGTACTTACATGGATGAATTAGAGAGATTCTCAAGATACAGGAAAACCTCCAGACAGTCTTTAAACTGCGAAGTAATTAAAAATTAAATGTCTAAACATTAACATAACTCACAAACTAGCTAAATTTCTGGACATTCCTATAGATCACGAACTCTTTTAATGTCTAGACATTTAAACGTAAGGATTTCCATTAAATGTTATTGCTTTTAAGATATTGATATTGTTTCCTTTTTCACACAAACAATGCATGAGTAATGACATCTTTGGTGACAGGTGAATATGTTTACTGTATTGTTTATACTGCTTTATTTCCAATAAATGTCATGCATCAGCTAAAATGCACACATATGATCGGAGTTTCTTTCAAATTTCATCACGAATGCATCTTAGGACATAAATAGAACCCATTATAAATTCACTAAAGAAATTGTCTGTTTTATATAAATATTAACATTTATTTGACACTTCCTGTTAAAGAAAAAAAAAAGCATGTAATTTTAAATAAACTTCACTTTTCAAGACGCTCCAGCTGTGGACACATATCCAATTAATCCGAGCCTTCTCTGACCTTACCAGCCTTCTCTGACCTTACCAGCCTTTTTTAAGATTTTGATATTTCATCTGGCAGTGTCAGAGCGGTTCCTATAGTAAAATCACGGGATCTCCTCTCCTCTCTTGATTTTAAGTCAATATATCTAATGAAGTATGCACTGAATTAACATTTCAAGCATCTAAAGTGATTATCAATATATTAATTTACCTATCTGAACCGAAATATTTGTTATATTAATCGTTTTAAAGTTGTAACGGTCAACCCTTTTCAGACGAAGTTAAAAAATATTAAATTTCCTACATTTGTTATTATTCAGAGTCACGTGATCATGACCGGTGCAGTGATAAATAATTCCCGCAAAATTTAGACATTTTCAAAATTGCGAACAACTTTTTGACACTCGCAATTCTGTGAACAACATCCAATTGTTTATCTTTAAATTTGAAATCATAATTATACTCTGAGAACAGTTTGTTCCACTCCTAAAAACCCTCCATATTATCAATTGATACACATGGGTGATGGTGGCGTTACATTCTTTGCCCCCTGTATTTGATGAGGGGCCGAACCTGATAAACTGGATACGATCAGGCACTAACATGATATTCTATTTATCATGTTGATCGTTTAAAAAAAATTTAATTTACCTTTTTTGCTTTTTCTTCCCATTTTTTTCCTTTTAAAAATACGCAGACGTCATCAAATATACCCTGATGTCATCAAAAGACGTGCTGACGTCATCAAAAGAGGTGCACCTGACGGGATAGGAACGTAACTGCTGAGATAAGGTTTTATCTCAGGCACCCTGTTTCTCGGCAGAATTATGCAGATCGACATGATAAAATGAATACCTTCACCTCCCAGGAGAATATCACGGGGGAATATAATTAATACACAAAATTGCAGTTTTATCATTGCAACTTGGTATAATAAACATTAATTGATCGATTTGTTAGTCTAATTTATCGTAATAAATCGAGCCAACGCCGCAAACTTCGCTGTAGTGCGTGACTGTGTGTTTTTAGTAATCCACACAAAAAAAAAAGGCTTTTAAGGCTCGGATTAACATCCAGTGTGTCTCACTAGAAAGGTATGGGTAACTACATGTGGACGCATCCAATGTGTCTCAATAGAAAATGGCTATTCCACTGTCTGAAAATACACTGATGGTAGTGGTCTCCCTTGCACTTTTTTATCATTATCATTCTCCCAAGGCCCGTTATTGCTGCATGATACTATAGAGGAAAATAATGGAAAAATATATAGAGGATATTTGTTTGTTTTGAGTGAATATAGGATTTATTTTCATCGAGAAGTGAGTAAACTTAGATTTTCATGAGTGCTTTAGCACGAGTGAAAATATTTTAGTTTTCTCACTTCGAGATGAAAATAAATCCTATTTTCATGACAAACCAACAAATATTCTATTTATTATATAGAATCTTTTCACAACCTGGAAATTTATGCAGAAAACATAATGCGCCAAAACAATGACGTCAATAACGTCAACAGTTGCATGACGTCATTTTGAGTGAACACATGTAAAATATAACAATAAAAATATAAGGATTTATTTTAATCATAAAATCCACTATTTCACTGGAAAGTATATAATAAAAGAATCTATTCACTTTGTTTTTGCATTTATGCAGACTAAAAACACTTGTAGTAATGGTAACAAATGGCAAATTTCATGAAGCACTTTAGAATTTCGCAGAAAATTGGCATTTATTATCGCATGTAAAACTTCAAAAATGCAAATTAATTCTTAAATTTATGTTGAAATCTGACAACAATCTATATAACACTTCAGACTTCACTTATGTGATGCATATGTTATGTTTTACATATAACATAAAATGTACAAAATGTTAATGTACATGCAAACAATTAACAATTAAAGTAGCTATCCGACCAACAACCGCCACATTTTACGTTTCTAAACCTACTGACGATGATGCATATATTATGTAACTTACATATTTTGAGAATCCAAAATCTATAGACACAATACAAACAGCTTTAATCAGCCTGGCCAGACCCCGAAACTGGAGTGTCAAATTAAGAGTTACCAACTCATAATTAATTTATGCATATTCAGTCAGGGTATCTTTTTTTTTTTTTTTTTTTGCCTAAAAAGGTTGGAGGTATCTTAATAACCCGTGGATTTACCTATGCTTGTAACTGGCACAGATTCATTATTATTGACCTGAACACCTGGACAGAGTTTTGATAAATGTTTTTTAGTGTAATTTTGCCGTTATTTGGCAGTTTAGCTTTTTTTAATGTACAGCCTGCACTCACAAAATATTTAGAATACATTTGATTAGCCCACCCAACTTATTGTCAAGGTCAGGGCCATTAGCCCACCACATTTACTGTCAAGGTCAGGGTCATTAGCCCACCCAACTTACTGTCAAGGTCAGGGCCATTAGCCCACCATACTTACTGTCAAGGTCAGGGCCATAAGCCCACCCAACATACTGTCAAGGTCAGGGCCATTAGCCCACCAAAATTATTGTCAAGGTCAGGGCCATTAGTCAACCCCACTTACTGTCAAGGACAGGGTCATTGGCCCACCCAACTTACTGTCAAGGTCAGGGCCATTAGCCCACCAAACTTATTGTCAAGGTCAGGACCATTAGCCTACCCACTTACTGTCAAGGACAAGGCCATTGGCCCACCCCACTTACTGTCAAGGTCAGGGCCATTAGCCCACCCAACTTATTGTCAAGGTCAGGGCCATTAGCCCACCCCACTTACTGTCAAGGACAGGGCCATTAGCCCACCCCACTTACTGTCAAGGTCAGGGCCATTAGTGTAATAGGACTCAGTTGTGATTATGTAAATAGATAGGTTTATAAGCGCGTTACTACTGTTTCGCCGCACAGCTAGCTTTTATGGCGATATCGGTAGAGTGTCCGCTTCACATGCAAGGGGTCCCGAGTTCAAACCCGCTGAGTGCCTAAATATTTATGTTTACTTTTTCCGGCCCAAATACATTTGTGGAGAATCCGGGTAGGCATTGTATGAGGTTATGCCCAGATGCCTAGATCATTCTATATGTTGTTGTCTATATGTGTCGTGCGATATTTGAAGGTTTCAAATATCAAAAATAAAAAGGTTGGAGGTATGTTATAGGACTCAGTTGTGGGGTTATGTAAATAGATAGGTTTATAAGCGCGTTACTACTGTCTCGCCGCAGAGCTAGCTTTTATGGCGATATCGGCAGAGCGTCCCGACTCACATGCAAGGGGTCCCGAGTTCAAACCCGCTGAGTGCCTAAATATTTATCTTTATAAGATGTAATATTACATGTAGCGCATACTCAGAAATTTATATTTATAAAGTGCTTTGTTACATTTAGCATGTACTTAGAAATTATCTATATTTATAAAGTGCTATGTTACATGTAGCATGTACTCAGAAAGTATTTCCATTTATAAGGTGCTTTGTTACATTTAGCATATACTCAGAAATTCTCTATATTTATAAATTGCTATGTTAGATGTAGCATGCACTCAGAAATTCTCTTTATTTATAAATTGCTATGTTAGATGTAGCATGCACTATTTATAAATTGCTATGTTAGATGTAGCATGCACTCAGAAATTCTCTATATTTATAAATTGCTATGTTAGATGTAGCATGCACTCAAAAATTCTCTATTTTTTATAAATTGCTATGTTAGATGTACCATGCACTCAGCAATTCTCTTTATTTATAAATTGCTATGTTAGATGTAGCATGCACTCGGAAATTCTCTATATTTATAAATTGCTATGTTAGATGTAATATGCACTCAGAAATTCTCTATATTTATAAATTGCTATGTTAGATGTAGCATGTACTCAGAAATTCTCTATATTCATAAATTGCTATGTTAGATGTAGCATGCACTCAGAAATTCTCTATCTTAATAAATTGCTATGTTAGATGTAGCATGCACTCAGAAATTCTCTATATTTATAAATTGCTATGTTAGATGTAGCATGTACTCAGAAATTCTCTATATTTATAAATTGCTATGTTAGATGTAGCATGCACTCAGAAATTCTCTCGTTATAAAGTGCTATAATTATAGGTGTAGCACATATTCAGAAAATTATATTAAATCATAATTATACTCCGAGAACAGTTTGTTCCACTCCTTAAATCCCTCCATGTTGTCAATTGATACACCTGGTTGATAGTGGAGTTATTTGATGAGGGGACAATAAAAGTCATACATTGCATGTACCCAGTGTATTAGGCAGAAATTCAATAACTGGGTGTGCTAATATGCAAACAGGGTGTGCAAAATAATTTGCTAACATGTGGTACGCGCCAATTCACGACAAGTGGATGTCTCTGGGTTAATTTATTTTCACAGATGAAGGTGGAAAAGGTGCATTTTAGATAATATTTCCTCTATAAATGTACATAAACATAACAATATCGAGAAAGTAAGAGTTTGGAAGTGTTGTTTAGCAAAAAAGTAAAAAATAAATAAATTACCCCACCCACTCCTCCAAATATTGGCCGCGATTTTTCAGAAACGGCCGTGCAAAAGACGGCTGCACGGTTGGCTGGCTAATACACTGCATGTACCATACACTCAGAAATTATCTCAATTACTTCAAAAATTATCTTCCTTAAAAATTACCACATTAAATTTACTATGTGCTAAAAAAAAAAGTGCTAAGAAGAACTATTCTTTACAACTGAAACTAAGGAAAATAACAGTTCTGCATAAAGATATACACAAATCTAATTTATCTGAATTTTTGGCATTTATCTGACTGCTGAAGAAAACCTTTTGTTTGTTTGTTTGAATGGTGTTTTACGTAATTTTAGAACATATTAGGCCATATATGAAGGTAACAATGCTTTGTGATAGAGGCAGACCATTTTTCCTAGGTTTTACCAGTACAGTAGAAAACCCTTAGGATGGTTCTAACAACTTTGATCTGCATATGGAGCATTTCCGTTGCCGTGGGTTTATGATGTTGCATTGTAAACCTTCTCGCCTCTCATCGCTGCGGGTGCGAAGTGTCGATTCATACGGATGTCGTGAGGTGTACATTGCTGGTTCTACCCAGGAAAAGTGGGTGGTCTGCCTCCACCACAAAAAAAAAAAAATCAACCGTCACATAATTATATATAACCATACATGATTGTGTTGAAAATTACGTAAAACACCAAACAAAATTGATCTATACGTGTATGTCTCTCCTATGATACATTGATACTCAACGTAATATGTTTTCTTTATTTCAAATGGAAGGAAATAATTCGTGCCAATTTACATAGAACAATTTATAAATTTAACACAATATCATTGCCAAGGCTAAGACGACTTTAGCTGTTTCATCCGAATTTTAAACTCTTTAACGCTTAACCCGCTAATCACAACTATAATAGTCTTTGCGTCAGTTGTAAACTCGAGTAACTCGCAGGGTGATCAGAGTTTACGATGTCTGGCTGCTGATCAGTCATTTCCCCCAAAACACCCCTTTGTCACATAAATGGAATGGTCTTAATTCAAAGAAAGAACAGTCCATTATATAATTATGTAGTGGGTTAAGGGTTAAAGATATTGTTACAGTAAAGGATTGTGTCATTTATTGTCTTGTTTATTATCTAATTAAAAAAAATCACTGTTCTTTATTATTCAATTTATTATATTAATTAACATTAAATCTCACTGCACAGACTGAAGAAGGCATTTTGATGTAAAATATATGGAGCATATTGTCAGTGCCTTTTAATATCACATTATTAGCTGAGGCTTAGAAAACAAAAAACAGCGAGGCTCTGCTGATTTATTCTGCATTTTCGTGCAGAGACTAATAAACTTGATAGTAAAAGGCACTAACACAATATTCTTTTTATGATGTAGATATATAGTCTCGGCCAGCTCGACCATATCATGCATATATGTCTTATTTGCAGATATCGGTCTGGGCAGATTAGGCCAATTAAAGCGCCCACTAGCGATTAGTCAAATTTATTCGCGCGTTTTTTTCACGTGCATAATGTTGACGTTTGCGTGATGTCATGTTGAAAATAAACTTACAACGTCAATTGTTGATGCACCTGTTACCATTTTTGACGTCACATGTTGCTTCTCAAAAGTTGAAAATAAGAAATTATTATAAAATCTCTCAAAATCTCGCCAAAATCGCCCAAAACGAGAGGGCGATTTTAAACGTCGTAGTTTACCCAGGCCCTGGTTCTGGATCCGTGTAGCATAGCGTAACGAAGAAATCAGAAGCGGGCCGGGTGACCGAGGCTAGATGTAGATACTAGTTTTATTTTTTAAACAAAATGTCACATCCCATTATAAATGCCGAGAAATTCCTGTTGCTTCTGCTTTATCAGGCAGAGTCAGATAAAGCATTTATAAGGTCACCCCTTTATTTGGCAGGAAAGTGCATATAGATACACAACTGTCCTATACCTTTCCCAGATTTTGCCCCCATCCTGTCCTGTTTAAAGGTACACACGGCAATCTTGATTTATTTATTTTTAAGCCTACGAGCCCTCTGGACTTCAAGTCCATCGCGCTATTTACTATACCCCACTATATAAAGGAAAATCTCAAAATCACTTTCAAAAGAACTAAAACAGATTACATACAGGGATTTTTCTAGGCCCAATTTGGGGCCGAATTTAAAAAGCAAAATATTTTCCCAAAATACAAAAAAAATATATATAAAAAATATATATATTAAATAACAACTTTATTGTTCCAGTCTTGTATATTCATGATATTAAAAAGGTTGATTTTGAAATTATTCCAAACACTTGTAGTGCCTTACTATGTAATATAGTAGGATTATTATTTTTCCCAATTTCTAGATTTTCACGCACATTTTTCCCAATGCAAAAGGCCCCTGGCCCCACTTACAAAAATGCATAAAAAATATTTTGTTTTCTGTCCTTTCAATAGCCCATTAAGATGTGGTTTTATTACCATGAAAAAGACATCAAATAAAACCTGCTTTGGCTTAAAATGGTGTACAATTACAACTGAGGTTCTGAGTATGCTGAAGTGGAAAGATTGCAGGCACGTCTAATGAGCTTTTTGTAAAGTTCTTATCAGAGCTCAGACAGTGCCTTGAATTAAACTGGGGTTTTACAGTGCACCGACACAAAAAGGTAAAACGGCGCCAACAGGAATGAACATTCCAAGTCCGGTCTCTATTTCAGTCTCCATTTGCGTCTAGATAAAAGTATGCTGATGGGCATAGAACCTTCTCAAGTGCAGAACTATACATAGTTGCTGTTAATTTTATTGTAAACACTCCATTTTTTGCTGGAGCCACAATCATTGTTTTCTGTCACAACTCAAGTAGCACCTAAAACAATACAGGGATGATGATGAAGACCAAGTTTAATGAACATCGCAAAAATGACAAAATGAATATGAATTGAATTGGGGTTTTATGGCGCACCAACACAAAAAAGGTGATATGGTGCCAAACAGGGATGAACATGTCAGGCTCATCCTCCATTTACATCTAGATACAATATGGAGAATGGGCCTACTTTCTAACCTGCAGAGTTGCTGCAAATTCTATTGTAGACACTCCATTTACGATGGAGCCTTGTTTCCACATGCCGTGTCATGAAGAAGACCTTGAATCAGAGCATGATAAAAACAAGAGGTCAATGACCTTAAAGCTCTACTGATTGATTTTGATTTCAGGAAGTAGTCACTACAAACTTGTTTTTTGAAAATCTATTTTTAGCCGTGGCGGCCATCTTGATTTTCCGGCCGACCTGAAATTTTGCTAGGATCAATTAGACATCAAGAGCCTGTGAAGTTTCATGAAAATCCGTCAAGTAGTTTCAGAGGAGTAGTCGCTACAAGTTTTCATTATATAACTCTATGTAAACAAAGATGGCCACTGGCAGCCATGTTTAACTTCGAATCAAAATAATGTTCGACTCGGATAACCATCATGTCATGCTGATCATTTTAGAAAAAGTCCCATATCAATATCTCTTATAGTTTTCAAGAAGTAGTCGCTACAAACTTATTTTTTAAAAATCTATTTTTAGCCGTGGCGGCCATCTTGATTTTCCGGCCGACCTGAAATTCTGCTATGATCAATAAGACATCAAGAGCAACATTCCTGTGAAGTTTCATGAAAATCCGTCAAGTAGTTTCAGAGGAGTAGTCGCTACAAGTTTTCATTATATAACTCTATGTAAACAAAGATGGCCGCTGGCAGCCATGTTTAACGTTGAATCAAAACCATTTTCGACAAGGACCAACATCATGTCATGCTGATCATTTTAGAAAAAGTCCCATATCAATATCCCCTAGAGTTTTCAAGAAGTAGTCGCTACAAACTTGTTTTTTAAAAACCTATTTTTAGATTTGGCAGCCATCTTGGATTTCTCATCAACATGAATTTTTGCTAGGATCAACTAGACTTCATGGGCAACATTTCTGTAAAGTTTCATAAATATCCATCCAGTAGTTTCAGAGGAGTAGTCGCTACAAATAAAAGTTTACAGACGGACAGACGGACGACGGACGCCGCACCACGGCATAAGCTCTGCTGATCTCTGATCAGTAGAGCTAAAAATGAACATGAATTCAGGTGGATTTTACCCCTCTGCCTGGATATAAGCATTCTTGCCTGGGAACCACACGGGCCAGACAGAATGCAGAATGTGCTGGTACATGCAGCTGGCTGTTTTTTTAACTCATCCGAGCTTTCATAGAACATGCAGTGAACACAAATTAATTAATGCAATAAGAATACAATGTCATGTACTTACAAAGTACCACATTTTGTCCCAGAGTTGGTCATTAAACACAAGATCTTGTCTGTTTTCTTCTCGTCTATATATGGTATGGGATTTCTCTGATTCTTCTAAAATATCAGCAGGCACTGGAATATAATCTCGCTTCTTTCTCGAAACAATTTTCTGTTGTTCAAACCAATGGATCTGAAAACACGCAAAAGGTTAACAATTATTATTTGTTTAAGAAAAAGATATGGTTTATTAAGATTTTCAATGGTCGAAATATTAGCACTAACTTGATAAAACTTCCAGATCAAAAACACAAACTCAAGACGCACATAATTATATCAACCATGTTTTATGAATACCATTTCAAGTATCAGGGTGTAATGCACCTATCAATATCTCACCTCACAAGGGTACAGGCGCCTATAAATATTTTCCCCAATGGGGGATGGAAGGACGTGACAGAACAGGACAGGAAAGGACCGTACCGGCCGGGACCAGCATGGAAAGGACAGGACAGGACCATCCAGGACTGGACTCAACAGGAGGACAAGACAGGAAAGGACCAGCCAGGACTGGACAGGAGGACAGGAAAAGACCGGAACGGACCAGCCAGGACAGGACTGGACCAGACCTGACAGCCAAGACAAACAGACTAAAGATCATTCCAGTATATCTTTAAGTCAGACTTCATTTAGCGTGGGTATAATTATGTACAACTAGCTAATTTGAATGTACCATGCACATGAGTGTGTGTACAAGTACTTCTTACAATGTATATACATTAACAATCATGCTACAAGACGTTAAATGAAGACAAATCTGGAAGTGGAGAGTTTTAACAAGATAATGTGTGTGTTTTAGCTCCTGTACCTTTGATCTAATTACAGAGTAACATAAAGATGGCACGCAGAGATAAGTTAACATGTCTTACATTAAAGTTCTATAATAGCAGAACATGGCCAGAATCACGAAATACAGGGAATATACAAGTATAAGAAATGCATATACATGTACCAATAAACATAATATTTTAAACCTCAACAAACATCAGACCAGAGTTACGAATTAGGGAATATACATGTATGAGAAATGCATACACCAACAGAATAACAGAATAACTGAATATAGGGATTATGCATACGGAACATTCATAATGTACAGTGTTTTAATGTTATCTGCGAGTCCTGCTTCTAGGACTCATATTTGCTAGGGACTCACTATGCGCATCCACAGGATGCATAGAAATACTATAGATCCAGGATTCCCGTAGTCCTATTTATAATGGCATGCACCTATTTTCCATATTGATCACTGTTTATTTTTAAGTAAAATTTTGGAGTATAATCTCCCAGAAATAGAAAGCCAGTCTAACCAATTATAATCAAGCTACGTTGCACAAGTTCGTTAATTTTGATTCATCTTTCAGTTTGTTTTGACGTAAATGCTGATCGTTTACAGAGCACCGATAAAATTCCACGACAGAAAATATGTAAAAATGATGAAATAGAATGATCTTAAGTACATCTACAGTTTTGCTGTTGCTTTTTCTAAATGTACGAAAATCGGCAAACAGACAGTATATATTTCTGACAACATTTAATCTGAAACACATAAGGTCCTCTTTGGTCTTTAAAATTATGGAACTACCAATATTAAAGGCCACCCAAGTTGAGGAAAGATTTAGGTACTGTCAAAAACAAGAGGCCCAAGAGGGCCTGTGGACGCTCTACTGGCTCAAGATAAAGTTTATGTATAAGGTGCCATAACTCTTTCAAAAATCATTCAACCGGAATACCGCAACTAGGCTTGGTACTGATCATCCCTGCCAAATTTCGTTGAAATCCAGCCAGAGGTTCAGGAGAAGAACACGGTTAGTGTTAGTGTATTAAAACCTTTAAAGGGCCATAACTCTGCCAAAAATCTGTAAACCGGAACGCGACAATGATATGTACACTAGGCTTGGTGCTGATCATCCCTGCAAAGTGTCATTGAGGGGTTCAGGAGAACGAGTCCAGACCAAGTTTGTGTATTAAAATCTGCAAACGGCCATAATTCTGCCAAAAATCGGAACACAGCGATGATATGCACAACTAGGCTTGGTACTGATCATACCTGCAATGCTTATCTGAAATCCGCCGACAGGTTCAGAAGAACTACCGGTAGTCCGGACAAAGTTTGTCTAGTAAAACCTAAGATCATTCAACCGGAACATGGTGATGATATGCACAACTAGGCTTGATATTGATCATCCTTGCAAAGTTTTGCTGAAATACGGCAAAATGAAGGCCGATCATAACAATCTGGAAAAGTTTGGTAAAGATCGGATGAAAAATGAAGGTGCTGCTAATTCAAGGACCATAACTTCGGTGTTACTGGTCCGATCTGGCTGGTTTTCAAACTTGACTGAGCTTTCATCAATATCAACAATCTGGCAAAGTTTGGTAAAGGTAGGATGCAAATTGGAGGCGCTAGTGTGTTGACAAGACAAACTATAGCAATTTTTGTTAATTCAAGGGCAATAACTACGGTGTTACTGGTCCGATCTGGCTGTTTTTTTTAACTCATCCAAGCTTTCATAGATATTAACAAACTGGTAAAGTTTGGTAAAGATCGAATGAAAAATGACAGTGCTAGAGTGTTGACATCAAAAAGAACTTTGATCGAGATTTCATCAATATCAACAATCTGGCAAAGTTTGGTAAAGGTAGAATGCAAAATGGAGGTGCTTAAAAGTGTTCACAAGACAAAATATAGCAATATTTGTTAATTCAAGGGCAATAACTCCAGTGTTACTGGTCTGATCTGGCTGGTTTTCAAAATCATCCGAGCTTTCATTGATATTAATAATCTGGGAGAGTTAGGTAAAGATCGGATGAAAAATGGAGGCACTAGAGTGTTGACAAGACAAAATATAGCAGGCGCTAGAGTGTTTACATCAAAAGTTAACCAACGATGGACAAAAGATCATGGCATAAACTCTAGTGGCGCTAAAAAAAATAAAAACATTATGTGATTCACAACGGGACTCGAATTTTTTCCAAAGGACTCATAAATCCTGAAGATAATTAATGAGTCCCAGGACCCATAATAACACAATTGTGAATATCTATTCCAGTCATAAATGGAAATGTAAATAGAATTAACCAACACTTCAAACATTGTACAAACTACATGATATTATAATAAATATTACTGTCCCCTAAGTCTGAAGAGAGACTATAAACCATAGTATAATATCAACACGCACATCGTACAATAAATAATATGGATGATGAGAAAAACAGCTAGGCAACGGCACCATGTCCAGGTTTATGACTAAAAATACATTCATTTAAAATCTATGAAGAACACAATCTTTTATTGGAAGAAGAAAATTGTTAACCGATTCCGTAGGCACTTTGTGCAATTAGTAACGCAGTCCATTATTAGACAAAATACGACAAAGGAAAAGAATGCAGATATATGCAAATAATGTAAGTTAGGCCAAATAAAATAATATGCAGCAGCATGGTTCCAGTTACCCGACGGACACTATAGTTTTGGGCTGTATTCGCTGACCCTAATTGTTGTTGTTTTCGGTAAAACAAGTATGAAAGTATGTGTGGTGAATCATAGCACTCAGAAAGGGAAGCATTCCAGTAAAGTTAACTCTGTTTCATAGACACTTTCAGCTCTACTTGTACGATCATCAATACAATGTAGAAAAGCATTTTTAAGACTTTGATCTCAACGCAGACAGTTTCCCCCAACTCGGATTTAGGAATTTGTATTGAGAAATACATTTATTTCGACAGCATTTTAAAATTAAGTTCATTTATGAAAGCTAGCATGATAGAAGCTGAAGTAATAAGGTAACAAGCAATACCTACATGCAAAAAAAGGTCCATAATGTTTTCCCTAATGTACAATGTGCGTAACCTGAACCACATATACTATTTTATTTGGCCTTACAATGGTTCCGCAATGGGAATTGTGCTATCAAACAGGAAGAATTTTATTGCATTATTGATGAAGTAGAAAACAAACTGACATGTCACATCTGATGTAGGTATATTCTCAATGGTTCCATGACTAAACTGTTTCAAATCATGTTTTCCATTATTAGCTATGACAGCCATTTAAGACTTTGACTGGCCTGAGATTTGGGGAGGAGTGTATGTATGGTGTTTAACATCGCGTTTAGCAATCTTTTAGTCATACCACCACGGTGTCTACGTGTGGCAGTGACCTATGGTCAACTTTACAGTACTGCCACACTGGAAAATAATGGCGCAGACACGTGACATGATACCCCACCCAGTCACATTATACTGACACCGGGTCGACCAGTCCTAGAACTACCCTTTATATATATGCTGAGCATCAAGCAAGGCAGCTACTCCATATATATATTTACCAATTAGCAATATGTTAAAATAATTTGCTTTGAAATAGTTACATAATTATTAATAATGATTTTAAAATATGGCAATTAGTAGCAAAACTAATGGGACACTGTGAATTTTGAAAACATATCAAGATTGCCATGTGTCCCTTTAAAGAAAATTGCTAAATGGTTCATTGGATGTTTGAATAACCTTGTGCTGACCCCTACTGTTTTAATTTCAATACTTACTGGATCAATTCTCAACAAACAAAAAAATGAATTACAATTTCCGAGCTTTAATTATAAAACTAATTTTAAAATACTGGTTTAGCCCATCCTCAAACATCGTAGTACAGCAAACCAACACTTTTTTAAGGATGGGCTTGTCTTCACGCGACTGCCTTAGATATTGTACCACTCAGACAATTGTCAAAGCATTTTCAGAACAACACAAATTCAATGTTCAGCAAATATAGACAATGACAATATAGATGAAAAATTGTATAGCCAACTTAATCAATACTATCTATTGCTATGTCACTTACATTCATAAACCAAAAAATTTAAGAATCTAATCACTTGCAAAATAATGACAAAAAGGGCACACACTGTGCTGCTTAATTTTTTTTGTACGCAATATTTTTGAAAGACCATATTTATAGTACAGGAAAAAAGCACAGAAATTTTACATTAACGTTTAGGCCATATCAAATTAATTCCCAGTTTATCATCCAAATTTTGGAAAAAATTGGGGCGGGGGGTGCAATTTTATTTTTTATTTTTTATTTTCCTGAGATGACATCAAACATTACAAAAATATTAATAACCAGAAGTATTATGTTTTGAACACTCTCTTTATTACCAATTGTCACTGCTATAGCATACATTTGTATTTATAATGATATAAACTACCATGTATGTGAGTTTTAAAAGTTGAAGTTCTCAATATAACTTACTTCTTATTGCTCGACATCCGATTTGTTTACAAAATGTATTTCCGGTTCGGGCTAAATATTAACGCATTTTCCGTCACGGAAAGAAGACTCTTTCACATTCGATTTTCTATTTTTTTTAAAAAAAAATTCCGGACAAAATAAAAATTGTTGGGGCGGCATAAAATATTCGGGGCGGGCGGGGATGATAAACTGGGAATTAATTTTATATGGCCTTATAAAGCATTTCTCAGAAAAGTTATCCTAGTGGGATGTATGTAATAGGAAAACATTAATAAAGACATACGTTGATTTGTACGATGTTTCTGATTTGGCTCAGGATACAGATAGATGTTATAAAGATAGATACTGTTCAACTGTCCTTCAAAAATTCCAGCAAAATGAAGCATTAAGTACTTGATGAAGAGGTATAATGTGTGCAAGGAAACAGAAACAATTTAATATAATTATATTGCTGCTTTTAATTATTGTTTCCAGAAGCACTTGGTACTTTACTGTGGGTACCTTACTGTGGTGTGGGTTCTTAACTGTGTGGGTACTTTACTTTACTGTGGGTACTTTACTGTGGTATGGGTAGTTTACTTTACTGTGGTGTGGGTACTTAACTGTGGGTACTTTACTGTGGTGTGGGTACTTTACTGTGGGTGCATGTACTTAACTGTGGTGTGGGTACTTTACTGTGGTGTGGGTACTTTACTGTTGGTGTATGTACTTAGCTGTGGTGTGGTTACTTTACTGTGGTATTGGATACTTTACTGTGGGTACTTCAATGAGGTGCATGTGGATGCATGCACTTAACTGTGGTGTGGGTACTTTGCTGTGGGTACTTTACTGTGGTGTGGGTACTTTACTGTGGGTGTATGTAATTAGCTGTAGCATGTGTACTTTGCTGGGGTACTTTACTGTGGTGTGGGTACTTTACTGTGTGTGTATGTACTTAGCTGTGGTGTGGTTACTTTACTGTGGTATTGGATACTTCACTGTGGATGCATGTACTTAAATGTGGTACTTCAATGAGGTGCATGTGGATGCATGTACTTAACTGAGGATGCATATATATACTTAACTGTGGGTGCATGTACTTCACTGTGGGTGCATGTACTTAACTGTGGTAAGGGTACTTAACTGTGGTGTGAGTATTTTACTTTGGGTGATTTACTATGGGTGCTTAATTTACAGTGGGTACTTTTCTGTGTGTGCTTTACTGTGGGTGTTTTACTGTGGTATGGGTACTTAAGTGTGGGTACACTACTTTACTGGGGTGTAGGTACTTTACTGTGGTGTGGGTACTTTTAGTCTACCATGGGAATTTACTTTAGGTGTTTTACTGATCACTGCAGACAATTGTTGTTCATGCTTTTATTACACATGTAGTACATGTACTTCATTTACAATTTCATATTGTTTACATATCATATAGTAACAAGTAAACTATCTTTTAAAAATTAGGCCTTTTTACGCAATTTCCAAACAACATTTTCAAATGAACTGTTACTTAACTCACTGAAACACTGATGTTATTTATAGTTTATCAAAAACTAGATCTGTCAGAGTAACAACATCAGGTCAGTTTCCACGAAAAGTTAGTTTCATGTATATAGGACATAAAATTGGATGCTTTTTATCTTTTTGAGACGTGATTAATCACCAGGATGCCGGATCTGTTACTGTTCATGCATAGTTTGTTGATGGTAAATTTGCATAAAAACTACCGACTATTTATTAAGATACATTAAATTATGATTGATGCAAGTAAACAGTTAACCAGTCAACATCATTTAGCATTATATCTGCTGTAATGAATGAAGGCTTGAAACTTGGTCTAAATAATTTTGCATTTTTTTTTTAAACGACTTTATTTAAACTCGACAGTGGTTTTGTGGTAGAACTTCTGCCACACATGCAGGTCGTATGTTCAATATGGTCGGGTTCATTAAAATGGTATTAGTACATGAATATCCCTAGCTCGACAAGATATGGTATTTCCTGTGTTGCTGCACTTTAAAGGGACACATCGCAATCTTGATTTTGTAAAAACTCACGGTGTCTCGTTAGTTTTTATACATAACTTCCATTTGTTTAATCATTAATATTCATTAATATAAGAGAAGTATAAACCCTCGGTTTATATCGTGTTTGTATATTATTAACTGTTGGTTATATTGTACCAAATATAACATTCAAACTTATGGTAAAATAACAAGAAAACATCAAAACTCAAAATTTTATTTAATTAATTATATGCAAGCAAATAATACTGGATTAATACATCGAGACGCTAGATTTAACACTTGATAAATACCTCAAGAATGCTGTGTGTCCCTTTAAATAGGAGCTTAGAGCTCACTGCTACAAGTTACACCATCATGATATGTATATATATACTGAAAAAATAAAAGTTTAGCACGGGCTTATGCACATCTAGCTTAAATAAATGTAATATTATTTTATATTGTGAAGTATTTTAAATCACCGGCATGACTTAGGTTGATCTTCTTTTTCACTTACTTTTTGTATTCCAATGTAAGTCATAATCAGAGTTCATCTCCCATTTAGTTAAAACATACTATTTCACATTTAAAAATACAAAAAAGGTAAAGAGCAAGATTAAACATTATAAAATAACTATTATGGGTCTCAAGTTATAAAAAAACGCTAAAACAATCAACAATTTCCTTGCCATTATAAAGACATACGGAACCAAAGTTTACCATTTGTGAAATTACCTCCCTTTTCATTGAAATAAGACCGAAATTATAATTTCTGTAAAATATACAGATTACCACATGTTGCTATTGTTTTCGCATATTTCATTGAAACTTACGTTCCCTTAGTATAACTGATAATTATGTAAGTTATATTGCCTCTTCTGCACATACCCTAGAATCTGGTCACGGATTTATGTTATTTACTTGCTAAACTTATTTTTATCAGTATATTACTGAAAGATTATATTCTCAGAACTAATTATATTCATGAAACTTGTGGTAATATAAAATAGAATTCTGCTAGAGGTATTTTCATAACATGTAAATAAAACTTTACTTTTAATCTGCACATATACATTATTATATGACCTGAACACCTGGATAAAGTTTTGATACACAGTTTCTGTAGGGTAATTTTGCTGCTATGTGTTATTCTCAAAGGTGAAATAGTGCGTGTCTTTTGAGTATATATTCGGAAATATATGTATATAATATACAATCTGTTCAAATCTTACACTTATTGGTTGTCCCGTTTTCTCACAGTAGCCAATTTTATCTCACAGCGCACACGCTTCGAGTTTCGCCCCTGTAAGTGTCACGTGATCCTGTGACGTCATTGGTAACGATTAGCGGTGTCGCATTGAGCTGTATAGTATTGTCTATGTAGGATTAGGTTTTTTGGGGTACTTGTTAAAAATGCCGTGTGCTGTTGCTGGGTGAAAAAGTTTGCATAAAGAAGGACAAGATAATAATCTAAGTTTCTTTCGTTTCCCTAATCGAGATAATGATATATTAAGATTTGAAGTGCGGGTAAACCGTTACCGAAGAAAATCGCCTGACTCGTCGAGAAAATGGGAACCTACGAAAGACGCATATGTTTGTAGCAAACATTTTGAGTTGACTTCATGGGAGTCCATCCTTTGGTTTCATTATCTTTGAATTTGGAGAACAAAAGGCCATGCATATTAAAATCAACAGCGGTACCAACGATATTTGACTAAAAATGAGAAGTGCATAACCCCGCCGTCTCCAAGCAAGTTGTATTCGCCTATTCGACGGCTTTATGTTCAATTATCTTAGCACCTCATTGGGTATACGTATGATAAATTTAAGAAAGGTGTATAGTCTTATATCTTTATATACACCGTGAATGTTTAGCTGTTGAATTAGAAGCATGCGTCTTTACGTGAATCAATAAGGAGTTGTCGGCGCTAATAATATGTAGCCGTCTTTTTTAAAAATATTGCTAAGAACGTTCAGCATATAAATTTAAATGAATCCGGTGAAATGAACACTGTGTCTTTGTTTCCAAATTTTAATTTTAGTCATTTTAAATTATTCACCCTCTTCTGCCAATAGTGTTATAAATATATATTATCAACATATATAGGTCTATGGATTTGAAAAAAATACAAAATGTTTCATGGATATCTATTACAAGGCAGAAAATTAATAATATTTCTAGCTTTTATATTAATTCAGTAATGTTTTATGGCAAAGCAACAATAATAACGCCTCTTAGCTCGTGCAATAAGTAAAACAGGTATAATAGAATAATATATTCTATATTATGGTAATTTGATATGTTTGGTCTGTTTTCGATCTGCATATCAGGAGTTCAGGAGTAAGTATACATGAGTAAGTATACTTACTAACTGTCTATATCGTGCTCATAATACATTTGGCTATATTATTTTTTCTCTCTTTATGCGCGACAAATTAGAGCTCGCATATCATGTGATATATCCGTCTTGTGCAATACGCGTCTGCCCTCGGCGGTATTACACCGCTCAACTTGAGTAGTTGCAATAAACAGGAAATATATCATAAAACTAGGTTTCCCTAAATCGTGCATGCTTTTGTGATATACCGACGTATGTACCCTAATTAGGCTGTACTTCAATAGTGCACCGCAATATTTGATTAGTCTGTATTGATATTTGGGGGCAGTGGAGACTAGAGAGCGTGTCATATTGCAAACACCGCTCCTAGAGTGTTTGGTGTTTGGTGTTGATGGCGACTTATGGCAAATATATAATACTATAGAAATTATGGTGCCGAAATTATATGCTTTTTCATTTATTATTGTTTTTATTCATTTTTTTATCAATTATGGATAATATCTAATAAATATATTTGTTCAATGACTAGATATTGCAGTATTGCGGGTGATTTACTGTCAGATTTCGATGAAAACAATGTTTACGTTGTTTTTTGTTTATTGTTGCTGTAAGTGTATAAATACACTATTTTGTTACATTAGTGAATAGTGTAATGAACTGCTGAACGTAACGAATGACATGACACGATAGTCTTTACAAGCTCTCCATTTGCACCTGCACCGCATTCGACTTCATCATCAGTTGATGAATCCGATGTATTTTCGTCCTCAGACATGTATTCTGGCTCAAAATCGTAAGGTTGCACATTGTGTAACCGTCTTATCACGGGCATTTCCTCTGACTCAGTATTTTGATCGCTTAAATCTCACATTTTCACACAAGGTATACAGTATTGCGTTCAGTCCCAATGTAAACAAAAAATAGTTTGTTCCCAATGACGTCACTTCCGGTAATTCGCGCAAGAGTTTTTCCCCTTGGATTTTTTTCGATTTTTTAGCAATGCCTGTTCACCTGTTCGATTTTTATCTTTAAAAACATATTTTCACTGAACATACATCAATGGCATAGTAAAAATCGTATTTATAATGATATTTAATACTTAAAAACATATCAAAAGCGAATTTGTTGATTTAAGACCAATTTCTGCTTTAATCATTACCATAAAAAATATTTCCTATTTCCTCTTATATATAGAATATATACATTCAACATTGCTGTCTGTCTTCTTTAAATGGCATTAACGTCTGTCTAACAGCTGAAAAGGGTTTTTCTTTCTTGCAAGCATCTACTTGTAATTGCTGCAGACAGTTGTCATTTAGTACCTCAAACTTCAATCAACATCTATAGATTGAGTATGCATGCACTCGATTTTCTAAGCTATTGAAGTGTGTATGCGGGAATTTGGTTATGAATATTCACCTGCCATTTCTTAATGCGTTTTTGTACGCATTTATTTTATTTTTAATGAGTTTTTGGTGAAAAAATATGCGTAATTACGCAGATACGCTTCTTATCTGGAGAACCGACTTACAGGTAACCTCAATTTCTGGTACATTGTATGTTTAATGTAACAGTTATACAAAGGGTGTACATGCCCCGCTTAAGGCGGTGCTCGTGGATTATTTTTTTACTAACATCAACATAATCTTATTATCTAGTCACTCTTTCTTACGCAGTAATTACCAGCAATAGTTTCCAGATTTTTATTTTAGATTTTTTTTTATAATTTCGACAATATTTTCTATTCTGCTGCCATAATTTGATTAACAGATAGACTTCCTGTTCTTTTATTAGATTTTTTAAAGAAATGCCAATGCCCCATAAACCACTGAATGAATTATTGACTTCCTGTAACTCTATCAGTCTATGGGCTTTACCACTACTTAACACAGTAAATGTTTTTAAAATATACAGCTTGTTCACAAAAACTTCCTCATTGATTAGTCTTATTAAGTAAACAAAGTTTAAATTCTAATCATACGCAACATAATGACTATTCTGCTGCCATAATTTGATTAACAGATAGTTTTCCTGTTCTTATATTAGATTTCAAAGAAATGCCCCATATACCATTGAAGGCATAACTCTATGGACTTTACCACTACTTAACTTCTGACGGTATACAGCAAATGTTTTAAAATATACAGCCTGTTCACAAATACTTCCTCATTGATTATTCTTATTAAATAAACAAAGTTTAAATTCTAATCATGCGCATCAGAATGACAACGATTGGTTGAAATTGTTCAATTCGTATAAGGGTTATTTGCAAAATAATTACAGTTTAGTGTATATTTGTCATGTATCACACAGGTAACTAAGATCTCATTTTGTTTAAACTTATTTACTTCAAATCGATTGGGAAACCAGTTCTTTCAACTTACATTAATTCCTCTCAATGGCTTCCTGGTCAGAACCACTACCTCAGTCTCATTAGTACCTTGCTCAAGAATAAATAACATGGCCACAATGAGGATCGAACCGATAACCTCTCCTAGTTATTTTAAAAATGATTCTCATTTTTTTGGCGTTGATGCAGTTTTAAATGCTGGTAGTGAATGGCAAATTCCAAGTAGGCTTAAGGGCTTTAAGGCAAACTGAATGACTAGTTAGGGCCACAAGGAAGTGAGGACGAACGGAAGGAGACTATTTTTATAACCTGCATCTTTCCTTCTAAAAGGCATTTGACAGTAAAAATACTACTCAAAGTTTGCTAAGCACCAAACCCTTTTTTCGCCTTATTTTTTTAACCCAGGCGTGAAACTGTATTTTGTAGAGAGACATGCAAAAATACACAAGAAAATTATTTTCTAATCAATTTTTGACAATAAAATAATGAATTTCACATAAATTAATCATAAAACAATATTTACTGTTTAAGTTTTATGCTGTTGGTAAACCAGCCACTGTAAAATGTTGAAATGAAATCTTGGTGCTTAGCAAACTTTAAGTAGTATAGTTGGTATAGATAATACCAGGTACGGACATACATGTAGTACATTGTTTAAGCGTACACTTTACCAGACAACTGAAAGTAAGAAGGGACTGAACTGAACTGAATGTTGTTTAACGGCTCATCAACACAGTATAGGTTATTTAGAGCCGCCCCAGAGAGAGGAGAAGGATACATAGGAATCCGGGAACCCGCCCTATTGTTATTATCGAATAGATTCCTATGGTTCTTTAACGTGCTCGGAGGATAGACCGATACACGGAACCGCCCGGTTTACGTCCCCATCCGATGGACGAGGCTAAGGGAAAGTATCTTGCCCAAGAACACACCGGCACCACGGAGGACTGAACCTGGGGCCTCCGGTTACAAATCCGCCGCGCTACCGACTGCGCCACGCCAGCCCTCAAAAGAAGGGACTGAAATAGATAAAAAAAAGATGTATCCATTTCAAATAGAGGCAACAGTATATGGCTATTTGCCCCGGAAATACGGGAAGATACGTCCTCTAACCACAGGCAGTTCACTATTTGGTCCCGATGACTTGACCTTTGTCAAAATCAATAGGGGTCGTCCTCTCACCACAGGCAGTTCACCTATAATGTTGCATGAGATTTGCTTTAAGGGGACAGGAGTTATGGTCGGAGCGGACAAAGTTTTTCATTTATATCGGATGCCGGTGATTTGACCTTTGACATACTGACCTCAAAATCAATAGGGGTCGTCCTCTCACCACAGTGATTTTTTTACCTCTGCGTCCTGCGTCCAGGACGCACAAATATTTCCGTAGACGCAAATTGTCAGAACATGTGCGTTCTCGGGACGCACATAAATTGCAAGTAAAGAGTTCCGTAATTCATATTTCCCCTGTAAGAATTCAATCCGTCGCTTTTTTCTCCGCGTCTATCGCCATATTTCCCCTGTAAGAATTCAATCCGTCACTTTTTTCTCCGCGTCTCCCGCCATATTTGACTATTCGATGAGGGTTAAGTTTACCCTCGCACCGTTCCGCGTAATTTTGTAACGTCGATTATTATTGGATAATGGTCATACGATTAGCCAATGGAATCGGCCGTGAGGTAAAACACGAAACGGTGCGGAAGTAAACATTCCACGAGTTGGCGATGCATCGTCTGCAAAATGGGGCCAAAGAGAAAACTAAACAATGACTCAAAGCAACAAACACTCTCGAGTTTCATTCAAAAGGCCAGTACATCCTCCAATAATGACGCTCAAACAGCCAGTATATCTACGGCAATTGAACCACCTACCAAAATCCGCAAATACAACAGTTGTTGGGAGAAATTGTTCAGTTGGCTCGGGTATGACGATACCACAAAACCTGGGACTCACTCCTTTAGTTTTGGGACTCATAGATTTTTGGCCCAGCGAGTCCTAGGACTCGTACAAGTGAAATTGTAAAAAAATCACTGCACCACAGGCAATTCACCTATAAAGTTTTATGAGTTTGCTTCAGGGGAAGAGGAGATATGGAGGAGACAAGGTTTTTCATTATCGGATGCCGGTGACCTTGACCTACTGACCTCAAAATCATTAGTGGTCGTCCTCTCATCACATGCTGTCCACCTATGAAGTTTCATGAGATTTGTTTCAGTGGGAGATGAGTTATGGAGCGGACAAGGTTTTTCACTATCGGGTGCCGGTGACCATGACATTTGACCTACTCATCTTAAAATCAATAGGGGTCGTCCTCTCACCACAGGCAGTTCACCTATGAAGTTTCATGACATTTGCCTCAGGGGGAGAGGTGTTATGGTACGGAAACAGTTTTTAATTATCGTGTTCCGGTGAGCCTTGACCTACTGATCTCAAAATCAATAGGGGTTATCCTCTCATCACAGGCAGTCCACCCATGAAGTTTTATGAGATTGCTTCAGGGGGATAGGAGTTATGGAGTGGACAAGGTTGCGTCGACAGATAAACTTGTTTAGCGGGGGATATAATTTGTCAATAACTCAAACCTTTATTAAGAGGCCATTAAAGGAAGGAGCAGGCGCATTGTAATTGAAAACAAGACAGTTGTTTAAAGCATGGGTTCTCTTAATAGAAGTAGTCTCTCTAGCATGGGAAAAAAACAAATATAAAGCACCTACCCTGGGGATGATTAGAGAGATGTTGATGATGGACTTCACTATGCTGCGTTGATCGACGTTGTACCCGAGGATGTTCAAACAAATAATGGTCCTCTAGTGATCCGATCTGCCGAAAAATGGAAATATATTTAACATTTTTACATGTAATAAATAACATCATGACACCATGGAAATGATCTCAGGGTGTACAAATTTGGAAAAATCCACTCGCCCTGCAGGACAATCGAAGCAAAAAGCTACTCGCCCTTTAAATACCAATTTACCACTCGCCCTGCAGCATATAACCTGAACATTATTTTCACCACTATAGTAAGCTACAATACAATGTAAGTACATTTGTGTACTCACAGACACTGTAGTAGCTGACAGGCAGTATGTGGATATTTTATTGTTATGCAAATAAAGAAAGCGCCATATTATCTAACAACACATTTAATATTATGGTCTGCAACCTGTTCTCATACACTGTCACATCGTCTGGGAGTGGGCAAAAAAAATAAGCGCGGCGGAGAATTACTTCTACAACAATAACAACAACAACATTCTGCCGTACTTTCTCTTCAGTATTTTGTCTCCATTGGACCAATAAGGCCAAATAAAATTATACCTGTGTTTACTGTAACATTGCTGAAAAAAATCGGGTAGGTAGGTAGGCATTTTATTTTATTTTTTGGCGAAGTTAATTTAAGGTGGCGATGAGCTTTGATCAATGGGAAAATGTGGTATTTTAAAAACTACAATAGATAATAAATGAAATTGTGTATGTGTTATTGTTTCCCAAAATGCATGGCAACAACTGGCTCTTTTCCCAATCACTTGCAATTATTGCAAAGGGGTAAAACCGTTTAATTTTATTTTTCGCAAGTCCGGAAGAGGGTCAGTTCCAACAGCAGGACAATGAGCACATGAGTCGGCCTTGATCGCGTGAAAATAATTATTTTATTTTTTTCTTCATTTTTTTTTATTTTCAATAAAAAAAAAGGAGTCGGGGGTGTTTTCAGCGGGTCGGTCGGGTTACAGTAAACTGAGGTATAATTTTATTTGGCCTAATAGACGCCAGAACTAATTAATAGCGGTTGGGAACTACGCTTGTTGTTCAGCCATTCTCGTTCTGATTCGCCGACACTCGGGCCGAATCCGCTTGCAGTCGCCGACGCAGAGTTTCTGAACAGCGACCTGATGTCTGCTTGTTTACCCGCCATGTTTACGGTGTCGATATAAAAAAAAACAGCCTGATTGGTTAGCGATATATTGCATCACAATCCAATTGATTTTAGCGTGAATTGAATCACAGTCTACATGACGCGTGGGTTACCTGGTAACAAACAAACACCTGTTAATCTGGGTCCTGCAAACGACAATACGTAACAAAATTACGCGTCGGAAATGATCCAGATTTGAAATCTTGCAACATCGTGTTTGAACGATTGTTTAACTTAATTTTAATAGTGCAAAAGTCTGTCGGATGACCAGACGCCAAATGTAACTCGTCCGCAGGCAGCTTGCGCTCGCCAATGCGAGCGCGCGAGTGGAATTTTACACCCCTGGATCTGCACTGGCAATTAAAAACATTAATTTCAATGTGTACATGTATATATATATATAAGTGTGTTGTTTTTTTGGGTTGGTGATAGGGGTATTTATACCGAAAGGTAAGGGTTTTATACCCTTTGAGAATGATAAAATGTGAATTATTTCGCCAGTGCATGTATTTAAGCAACCAAATATTTTCTAACAATACATTGTTATAATATTTTTGTATAAAACTAAAATGATCAACAAATAACAGCCATTTTAGTAATTATAAAGTTTTATAATTTTAGTAGATGCAGGGTTGTACAAATTATTTTTTTAGCCACTAGTTCAGGACTAGTCACCCTGTCAAAAGTGACTACTCCCAAAACAATTGTCACTAGTCCCAAAAAATGGACACAAGTCCATACATGTGATACTTTCAGGACCTCAATCTGGGAGTTTAGTGATTTTTTTAAGGGAGATTCATGCAAAAATCTGGGAGGTTTTTTCGCGGACTATTTTTAGCGCGCAAGCAGTATTTTATACCCAAATTTCATAAACGAATACCTAAAAATACACTTTTAAACAAGTTTCTTCATTTATGTCAGGGGAGATAACAAGAATGAATAAAAACAGTTTTTAAACAATATTTTATTTAATAACCAATGATAAACATGTTCGCTGTTCATTTCGCTGTTGTTTGGTTATGCTCAATAATCTACTTTAATACTTACAGACAGTGTCCCTTTAAAGTTTGTTGTTATATTTTCGTACTTACAAAACATAAAAATATTGAGAAAGAGTTTAAAAAAAACTAAAAAAAAATTATTTTTTTTTACCCCACCCACTCCACCAAATATTGGCCGCGATTTTTCAAAAACGGCCGTGCAAAAGACGGCTGCACGGTTGGCTGCATAAAAACTTCCCCTCTGGAAAATAACCGATAGTATGAATCAATTTGAGCTCGATGTACAATAGTTTGAATCTAATTGAGTACGAAGTACGAAATTTCGTAGGAGTTGTCGTTCTTGAATTCATTCTATTTCTGCTTATCAGCGAGTATTGATTCGAGAAAAAAATGTGTTTTTTAACTTGAAAAACACCCCATCTTCATTAAAAATGTTTGAGACCCCATCTTGATTGATTTATTTCAGATACCCACCCCTATTCCCCACAACTCAATTGTGTTTAATTAAATCATGCATACTCATCAAATTCACGTTGACAAAGTCTACTTTCGTTTTCGCTATTCACTTTAACAACCTTGTAAATAAATGACGCCGGCAATTTGTTTCAAGTCGTATCTAACCTGTTTAATTACATCATTAAAGACTTCATAAGTGTGCTGCTAATCCTTTGGTAAGTTCAATTAAGCCAATAAACTGTTTGCAAATAACAGTTTCACCCACTTTCCCCCAGGCTATTGATCCAGGTCAAATCTAGGTATGTCATGTGACGGTCTCATAACATGAAGTTGGCAGGTAATAGACCGATGATTTTCGAAAAATCGATTTTAGCAATTTTACGGGAGTTTTTACACAATTCCTTGGGGGCGGGAGGAGGGTTAGAATTCCGTGAGATTTCATCTCACGCCGTGAGGTATCACATGTATGCAAGTCCTGAATTATTTGGATTTCTCAATAAGTTGAAACTGCGTCTGATTTTAACGGATTTGGATACTAACTATAATTCATTATACACAGTAAATCAAACAATCCTTCTTTACTCTTTAGACAATTAAAGCATGTGTCAGCAATAGTAAGAATCTTATGCTACACAGAGGAGCATCCCGCAGTGTCTTCTGAGCTTCTTGTAGATACTGGGATGCACACACTTTATGAGGTTCTTGTCTGAGCCAGACACAAACAGAGATACAAGGCTAGGGATGGTTGTGGTAAGCTTGAGATAATCCTTGCAGAATTTACAAAACATCTTGTTATCATCCTCATGATACACTAACCACGAGAAGGTATCTTACCAGTGTTGTTTAAAAGTCGTCGCGTTTTATTTACATCATATTTTTGACTTTTAGGTTGTCTGTGAATCATATTCTATATTTTTCCTATTTTTTATTTTTACTTTCATTTTTTACTTTCAATCTGAATATTTTCCTTATTTTTAACACCGAAATAGTTCAACAAACTCATTTCTGAAATTTGAAATCAAAGTCGTTATGTATATCAGTTTGTTTTGTTTATAATTTCAATTTTTTTTGCTCAATTCTTCGAACGTAATTAGTACACTGACTATGCTCAAACCGTTACCCCACCGTTCATGCCCAGTACAATTATGCTCAACAATACACTGAGAAACAACAAAAAATCACACCTACCGTTTTATATCAAACATGCTTCCATTATCAAACGTACATAGTTTCTTTACTCATCAAAAGATTGCCGACAAATCGGCCCGATTTCTAATTAATCAACTTGTTAAGTGTTATTGTTTGATTGTATCGCCATTTTCAGCTCACCACGTGACGAACAGGTGATATACCATCTAGTCATTTCATTGGCTAGCGGGTTTGGATTAAAATAGATCGGGTAAATTGATTGGATAATGTCAATTAAAGTAATTTGGAGGCGGGGACTATCCGCAGGCTTGATTGTCGATAAAATCGCTGCTGTGGATGCTAATTGCAATGCATAAGCGAGTGCAATTAAAGGATTATGTTGAAAAGCGTGGCTGACATCGTTAATTGGACAAATCTGGGACTGAAATCTTTCAGATAGTGACACGTCCGACTTTACCTTTTTATTAAAATTGGACTAGTCCAGGACTAAACTCTTTGATAAAGTGACACGCCCGACTTTGGGTTTGGACTAGTCCCAGGCGTCGGGCTATCGGATTTGTACAGCCCTGAGATGGTGCGGGGTTCGGGAGTGGGTTTTATACCCCTTCTCGAAATGGGGAATTTTTTCACTCCAGTTCGGAAAAAAACAAACTTACTGCCATTGAGAATGGTACCGTTTTTAGGTACCACATATATATAAGGGAAAAAAAACACTTAAATCTTTCCCAAAATAAGAAATAAGCACAAACTTTTTCCACCAAGATGGACAGGCCTGGGACTACCCAATTTTGTAGAAAAAGGAGCTGTAAGTAATGGCCCACCTTCGAATTGGTTCTACTTGTTGACTTAGAATTAGTTTCTAGTAAATTCTACTAAAATAAATGGTGATGAAATTGTGATTTGAAAGGGCCCGAGCAGACCCTCAAAGAAGGCTGAGAGAAATCATTGATAGCAGTGAACTAAGTGATTTATTATGTCTGATAAGTCACTCCTTTTTTCTGACCTATCGTGGGTACAGCAATTACAATTTATATAGTATAAAACGGTTAGCGCCATGATTCTCACAGCTAGACTGTTACCTGTCCATGGTGTATGTATCCGTACGAGTCTGCGACCGATCTAGCGACTCTCTCTCCTCCGTGAATATGCACAGCAAATTTGTTCGTAAAATGATCACAGTTAACTTTCTGATTACAAAATGCCAAACATAAAATCACTATCTGTACAGATTTCATTATGTAGGTCGGATAAAAAAATAAATTCCAGGAAGAAAGTTTTGACATTTTTTTTATTTTTTTTATCCTGGTGAAAAATAAATATACTTAAATATATAAGACGTTTAAATAGACTTCCTTTATATCATTGTTATCACTGGAACGAAACCGACTAAGTTGTTTCCATGTGAATATCTGAGAAAATGTTGTTTTGACACTATTTTTCACCACGTCTATCAAAAGTTTTGTTATTTGACCTATGACCCTTATGCCCCTCCTCTTAGAGAACTAACTCAAAGGGAGGTAATAACTAAGGGACTACTAAAAGACGGGATGTGCAAGTGATGTTAGAAAATACAAGGAATCAAAAAAGAATATCCAACGAGCAGAAAGACAGTCCTTTTGGAATTATATAAACAACATTATTGAATTTGGGACCCCAGACGATGTAAGACCAAGTAAACAGAAAAGATTCTGGGCATATATCGAATCCATCAGAAAAGACAACACTGGCATTTCTCCACGCAAAAGCATAGGACGCCTCTTCAACAACCCTAAGGACAAGGCAGACATACTGAATAACCAATATCAGTCAGTCTTCACCCAAGAGGATACTACTTCAGTTCCTGACCCAGACGGGACCCCTTTTCCATCCATGAATGACATCATAGTCACCACTGAGGGAGTCGGAGCACTATTGCTAAAAATCAACCCCACGAAAGCATCAGGCCCTGGTCAGATCCCAGCCAGAGTCCTTAAAGAGTGCCACAAGGAAATCGCACCACTTTTGGCGATCATCTTCAACATAGCCTTACGCACAGGAGTCACGCCCACAGACTGGAGACAAGCCAACGTTATAGCAGTCTTCAAGAAAGGGGAGAGATACGATGCCAGCAACTATCGCCCAGTTTCACTCACCTTCCTATGTTGCAAGCTGTTGGAGCACATAGTCGTCAGTAATGCGCTGAAACATGTGGACATGTATAACATCCTGACTGATTGCCAGCATGGTTTCCGGGCAAGAAGAAGCTGCGAGACACAACTCGTGACACTCTTTCACCACGAGCTTGCTTCCTCGTTAGACACTGGGATCCAGGTTGATATGGTGATTCTCGACTTTTTTTTCTAAAGCATTCGACCGAGTCCCACACAAACGCCTCCTCAAGAAACTCAACCATTATGGCATCAGAGGTAGCACATACAAGTGAATTGAATATTTCCTGTCCAACAGACATCAGCAAGTGACAGTAGAGGGTTCTACATCAGACAGTGCGGCAGTGCTAAACGGAGTCCCTCAGGGTACCGTCCTCGGCCCGCTCCTGTTCCTCCTCTTTATAAATGACCTCCCAGACAAGTTAGCCTCTAAAACAAGACTGTTTGCAGATGATGCCATTGTATACAGACAGATAAGGAAAGAAGATGATTGCCGAGCTCTCCAACAAGACCTTCTGACGCTAGCAGATTGGGAACAGCAATGGGGCATGGAGTTCCACCCACAGAAATGTAGTATTCTCCGTGCCACAGGGTCCAAGATCCCTAAAATCCACAACTACAGATTAAAAGGGCACACTCTACTAGCGTCTGACACAACCAAGTACCTCGGCGTAGACCTCCAATCAACTCTTTCCTTCAAAAATCACATCGACAGAGTCAGCAAAAAGGCAAATTCTATGCTAGGGTTCCTGAGGAGGAACCTAAGATCACCGAAAGAGGACACCAAGACAAATGCATATACCAGTCTGGTGAGACCACATGTGGAGTATTGTGCGACAGTTTGGAACCCACACCATGCAGACCAGATCCATAAACTAGAAATGGTACAAAGACGAGCGGCGAGGTACGTTACCAACCGCTAAAGAAATACCAGTAGTGTAACTTCCATGTTGGATCACCTGCAGTGGCAGACACTTGAAGACAGACGTTCCAAGCTCCAACTAACACTCCTCTACAAAGTGGTCAACGGCTTAATAGACATCCACTGCTCAGAGTACCTCACTCCGTCTATAACACGTACAAGAGCACTACATTCCAGGAAATTCCAACACTTTTCTGCTAAAACGGACACATTCAAGTTTAGTTTCTTCCCGAGAACTATCCCTGCCTGGAACACACTCCCAGCTGCTGCAGCTGAGGCCCCCTCCTTGGTACACTTCAAGAGGGAGCTTTCCGCTTTCAGACCTTAAGCCAGAATCTCAACTAATCCTACTATGAGTCAAGTGATGATGTGAAGCTGTGTCAGCGGGGACACACTTGTCCCTGGTACCGCCTCGGAAGCTGAATTGGTTCATATCAGATGATTCTATGTAGGTTTGGGCATCTTACCTGTATTTATCATTTACCATTTATTCTTGTATTTATTTACCTTATAGCAATATTTACGTCTATTATTGTCTTTATTATTTATTCTAGTTCATCCTGTACTTGCTTCTCTTAACTCTTATTTTATCTTGTGCTCAAATTATAAATAACCGCGATGCAAAGTCGTTTTTCCGTTGACTGATTGTCATATTTTGACAGATCAACGTATATTATAGATGTAGATGTAGATGGATGCTCGAGAAGAAAAACGGGACGATATAAAAGAGAATGCGTTCAGTTGGTGTTATTTTTTTCTGTTTATTGACTAAAGCTGATATTTTTAATGATGCATATGAGCGCAAAAAGGTCAAATGAGTATATAAAACTGAGTATGACCTTAAAAATCGCTTTCTTTTTTTAAATAAATATACTTTCTTATTCTTTTCTGCTATGAGTAATACTATCTATCCCCAACAAAGCAAATATTTCTGAAAGTATCACTTCTTTTCTCGATGAGCATCTCTCTGTTTAGAGTAATTTAAGAACTCTCCCGAGACTTCTAAGGCTACGCGATTTACAAACTTCGTAAGATCCTTGGTCAATATCACTTTAATAGCATCTTTAAAATACTAACGTCTACCTAAATTCTGAAAGGGGTGGTAACGTTTGTTGTTTGTCTGTAATCTTGTCTTCCCGTGACCTTAATTGTTTATTATCTTGTTGCTCTGGCTTCTGCCAAGTCATTGAGTGCTTGCTTCGTGGTTTTCTCGGCCTTTGCTGTTTTATTATATTCATATATACATGATCATCTTTGTGTTACACTTATATTGCCTATTAGTGCTGCCTAGTTTGTTCGAGGATATAGAATGGCGGGGATTTCTTTATTTACACGGTATCGTTTTATTGGGATGTCAACAGGGGTAACAGTGAGATTTGATGTGCCTTAGAACCATTTTTGCCACTGACCTTTCCAAGGCGGTAGCCCTATTGTCAATCGTTTTATGTTTGCGATGCCATATATCTTGGCTTTTATTTATCATTCTAATTGCTGTTTGTTTATATGCGTCCTTTTAGTTATTGCGGGCATTGAATGTTACATTTCCTGTTCGACTTTTATATCTACTTTGTTTGTGTTAAACTAATATTGCCTGTTAACGCTTCCTGGCTTATTTGAGAACATAGCACGGTGGATATTCCTTTATTTACATTGTCCCGTTTTATTGGGATGACAATATGATTAAAACAGTATTGAATGATACAATAATATGAGGTTAATATGTAATACTTATTTTGTTTGTTTAAAGTAGTGTATACACAGACTATAAAACAATAACTATCCAATTGTTTAGGCATACATAACAATTATTTCTAAATTAGACATCTCAATGTGTTTTATCATTAATTTTATGAATCAATCTGTTTTGGTCGATAAAAAATATCCGTGGAAATCCTCGATAAACTACGGTGTCAGAATGTTCTATATTGCTAAGTTGGTAAAGATCAAATACAAAACGAAGGTGCTAGAGTCTGCATGAGATAAAATATGGATTTTTTCAGTAAAGTACGTGCCGTCGCTTTATTGTTATCTAGCTGGTTTTCGAACTTTTCCGTGTTTTCAATATGTCAACAATTTGGCCAAGTTTAGAAAAGGACAAATATAAAATGAAAGTGCAGCCGTAGACAGAATTCGGTATTTTAAATGTATCAAGGGTCATAACTCTGGTGATACTAACTGGATATAGCTTTTACAATTTCGACAGTCTGCCCTAGTTTGTTAAAGATCAAAGGTGCTAGAGTGTTCACAAGACAGAATATGGCATTTTCTATAATCGAGAGCCATACCTCTGGCGTTACTAACCTTAACTATCTGGTTTTCAAACTTTGTCAAATACAAAATAACTGAATATTTGAGAAACTAAACTCTAGACACAATATAAACGGCCAGACCAAACACCCAAAACTGGAGTGTTGAATGAAGAGTTACAAACTCATCATTCATTTTACACATATTCAGTCAAGGGTATTTTAAGAACCCGTGAAAAATCCTATACTTTCAATCGGCAAATATACATTGTTATATGACCTGAACACATGGATAGTTTTGATGAACGGTTTTGTAGTGTAATTTTGCCCTTCATTTTGCAATATTGTGACTTGTGAACCCTCTAGGCCCTCCATTTTTTTCATTTGATCTTTACCAAACGTACATACTAGTTATATACATGTATAACTAATATCTCTGACGAGTTCTTGAACCAGCCAGATTAGATTGCTAATAGACTCCATAGAACAGAAGTAAACCTATGGACTATGCAACGAAGTGGACTAGCAGAGGAGCTGCGATAGTCGAGTGGTACTACTCGCCTCTCGATCCAGAGGTCCCAGGTTCGTTCCCGGTGGCGACACCTTCCTGGTGTTAACATTGAACTTTTACTATAACTAAACGTTAATAGTCCGATCTAGCTGTTTTTCAAATGTGTCTGAGCTTTTAATGATATGTACAATATGGCCAAGTTTTGTGAAGATCAGATGGAAAACGATGGAAAATGAAGGCCAAACAATGATGAAAATGAAGCCATAGCGTCTTAACGAGGAAAACATTAACATACGCCCGATGGACAACGAACAACTCTTTGCTAGCCTTGGGCGAGTAGAACTAAAATAACTAGGGGTCCATGAGGGCATGTATCGCTCTTCTGGCTAAAGAGGCCATGATAGTTTAAAAAAACTGAATAAGTGAAAAATAATGATTAACATAACCTATGAAACAAGTTTCCAAACCACTGGGATTTGAACCAAGATTTTTTTGTGAGAAAACAAAAGAACACTGACGTGGGCCATTGGTTCACGAGAAGTCGTTTAAAGATGTTCTGTTGTTAGTAACGGTGGCCATATTTGTTGACGGATCGGGACAATTTGTGTAAATCTGAGAGAGGACCATGCAAGGATGCAAGAATGCTTCCTATAAATCTACCCAACAAGTCGTTTAAATATGTTTCTATTTTTAGTAAAGGCAGCCATATTTGTTGACGGATCGGGACGATTACTACAAATCTGAGAGAGGACCACGCAAGGATGCTTCTTGAGAAAGTGTGTAAGTTTGGTTAAGATCGGATGAAAAACGGAGGAGCCAGGGTGCCCACAAGGCAAAATTAAGCATGTTTTCGTAAAGATCAAACACAAAATGAATGTGCTCGAGTGTTCACAAGGCAGAATAAGGCATGTTTCAATGAATCAAAGGCCGTAACTAACTTAGTGTTACTAATCCAATATAGCTGTTTTTCAGATTTGAATGAACTTTCATTAATATCAACAATCTGGCAAGTTAGGTAAAGATCACAGGATGATGTACTGAATGAAGGTGCTAGAGGGTGCACAAGCTGTAAAATGACATTTTCATTAAAACTCCGATGTTACTGGACCCATCTAGCTGCTTTTCGAACTTGCCCGAGCTGGTAAAGATCAGATGAAAAATGAAGGTCATATCGTGTTAACTGGGCAAAATGGAGCATATATAATCAAATCAAGGGCCATAACTCCGGTGTAAATGGCCCTTACTGGTTGTTTTTCGAACTTCTATGAGCTTTCATTGTTATCAACAATCTCGTCAAGTGTGGTAAAGATCGCATGAAAATTGAAGGTCCTATTGTGTTAACGAGACCAAATATAGCATATTTTTGAAAATCAAGGGTCATAACTCCGGTGTGACTGGTCCGGTCTGGCTGGTTTTAGAATTCACACCTGTCAAGTCACACGCACTGAGTATGAGACAAACGCATTTTTAGTGTCAAATCATGCACACGCGTACATTTTACGTTCTTACGCATTCTGAATATTTGACTTTTTTGTCTGTGATTTTTGTAACATATGTTAGTATATTTTATACCAAAATCGTTAAATTTAGTATAGTTTAACAAGGATTTGGTATCGCTTTCGTATATCGTGTGACTTAAATGGATTTAATTAAAATGTATGATCATATACACTGTATTACGAATATACCTCCAAGCTAAAATTCATGAAATTCAACCGCACACCTTCTTCAGCTTCACCCACTGACCCCTTAACCAAGGGACAATCACGCCTTTGGGCTCCATCTCACTCATGACGTCCATGCATCGGCCTTGATTGTCCGAGCTTTCATTTTTTTATCAACAATCTGGCCAAGTTCGGTAAAGAACGGATGAAAAATGAAGGCCCTGTTGTGTTAACGACGCAAAATGTAACGACCATGGACGACGACGACGACGGACGACGAACAATTCGCTATCCCATAAGCTCTGCTAACAATCTTTAAACGAATTATTCTCACGATCACTTGTTTTAAAACTTGATCAAAATAATTGCCTTACAGCACTTTCTCGGTTTTATGTAAATGTTACATACCCTCGGTAAATATGGTCGCCTTTACTTACCATAGAAAAATGTTTAAACGATTACTCACGAACCAATGACCCACTTGTTGTTTTGTTTTCTCATAAATATGGTTCATGGGGTTCAAATCCCAATGGGGCAGACGTGGTTTTTTCTTTGCAAACTTGTTGCTTTGGTTATGTTAATCATTATTTTTAACTTGTATATTTTGCTCAAACTTTCATGGTCAAGTAGAGCGACGTATACCCTCACGGGCCTCTTGTTATATTTAGCTCTACTGGCCGAAAGATAGAAGAGCTTATGAGATGTCGAGATCATTTTTCATCATTTTTGGCCTTTATTTGTCATAAGTTTTCATCTTATCTTTACCAAACTTCGCCATATTATATTATACATATCATTAAAAGCTCAGACAAGTTTGAAAACAAGCTAGATCGTACTATTAACGTTATAGTAAAAGTTAAATGTTAACACCAAAGACGTGACCCCTACAGGAATCGAACCCGGGACCTCTGGGTCGAGAAGCGAGTAGTACCAGTGTACCACTCTACCACTGCAGCTCCTTTGCTAATCCACGTCTTTGAATAGTGACCATAGTTTTATTTCTGTTCTATGGATTCTATAATCAATCGAAAATGTCTGGTTCAAGAACTCGTCTGAAAATATATAACTACTATGTATGTTTGGTAAAGATCAAATGAAAACTGGAAGGGCTAGAGTGTTCACACCGTCATAATATGGTAAAATGAAGGCTATATCGTGTTAAGGATGTTGGTTGGGCACGTTTTGACATCTTCCAGTCTACGAATTTTATTTTTGAAATCATTGCTTTATTTGACAACAGAACTGTTTCATTTTTTTGCATTCTAGTAGATATGGATATAATGTAGGATTTAAGACGGTAACATATCAAATTTTAAACATTTTTTTCATATATGTTCCGTTATTTGTGGTCATGTTTTGCTGTCAACAAAATATGAGGTATGGGTAGCTAAACGTAGATACTGAACTAATTTTATATTCGATCTCTATGTCAAAATGATGTGTACAATATTTTCAGGTGAACATGTCAAAATAACTCCGAAATGTGTATAATTTAAAGAAAGTTTAATAAAAAATCATTAGAAGCCTGATGACCTATACATTTTTTCACTTGTTTTGAAAGAAATGTTATAGGACCTTGTCATATACAAATTTTAAAAAAAAATGAGCATTAACACATACTTTTTTTTATCGATAAGAGTAGGGCACGGTTCAAGGATTCCTATGTAACCTTCCCCTCTCTCTGTGGCGGCTCTAAATAACCTGTACTGTGTTGATGAGCCGTTAAACAACATTAAATTCAATTCAATTATCTTGAATTATTTTTTAAGTAAAACAATGGGTGGGGTACAGTTCATATTCAGTTTAAAGTGAAAAGACGAATCAGGATTACAATTGTTTGTGTATGTTTTGAAAGATATGTATATATGTAATCGAAAATGGTATGGAAAAAAAAAGTGAAAATGTTCTCTGACTCTTATTTTTCCTCTTCTTAGTGAAATTTTAGTGTTAGAAAGAAATGTCATCTTCAAAGACGTCTAGTGGGGAAAAAGTGTGATGACCTACCCTTTTTTGATAAATTTGTATCTAAATGATACCAAAGAAGCTTTGAATATCAATTTTAAAAAAATCTCAGCACTTCGTCCTTTCTCAAACAACCTCTTTAACAAGGCAAAAGTTAACGACGACGAAAGACGATGCAGAGCTCGCTATCCCATAAGCATTCGGCCAGCAGAGATAATCACTGTAAAGAGTACGTTATGTTATGTTAATAGCATATATTTGAGGCTTTAAAATTAATTCCATACTCGATGACTTTGCTTGTATTAATGCTGCATATTTTTACTAAATTAAGACATATATAATTAACTTGTATACAAACGGAACGGAACTGGAGTTTTAAGGCGTGTAAAAGTCATTCGTCGCCTAAAGGCCAAAAAATAAAGAACATTATATATATGTTCACTCACTATTCGCATCGAGTTAAAATATACAGAATGAGCCTAGAACCTTTCCACAACCCATTTAGTTGCCCCTACGACACGTATGACACACATTGGATTATTACGCAGTACCATCATACATTAGCATGGTTCAACGCGTACTGTTTTGCTGTTTGATCTTCTCGAGTCATGCATAGTTCATATTATTTATAAAATATACTTCAAATTCGATAAAAATAGAAGATATAACTATTTTCCAAAGAATAAACTCTGTCAACTTGGGCAACACGCAATTTCTTTGATCTGTCATTCATTCTTTGTCAAAATCTGCTCTGTTTACTAAGGCATCATGTTTTCTCGTACCACAACCCCTTTCAAAGCGGATAACTTCTCCAAAAGAGCACTTAACACTCCAACAATACAGTCTGGACTTTCTGACACTTGCTCCAAATTTCCATAAAATGTTCATCGCTCGTTTTAAATCTTAAATTTTAAAAATCTCAGGATTGTGTGTTAAAAAGTTTTGACAGGCCTGTTAAATGTGCACTACCGTAATTATGTGCTGCTGCATTTTCCTTTTTCTCTATACTGTTTGGTTTATTCTTTTAAATGCACTATTTTCTGTGGCGACCTTATGCTGTGCATCAATTTATATAGTACTAAATTATTAAAGTAAAGCCGAGTACGAAACAATTAAAGATATATTGTTAATGTATTCCCCATTTACGAATGAGGCAGATGAGCTGAAATTAACGACGATCGCGGTTAGAATTTGCTTCTTCACATAAATGGCATAACTTTGTTTCTGTAAAAATATAACAAAACAAATGCAACGCATTCTGCTTCTTTTACGCCCCTTCAACATGACAAAGGATCTAGACAGTAAATCCTCTTCGACCAGCCTACTTACTTTCAGTACTTGGATTCATTGATGGTTGTGTTCTCCATTTGAGTGTAAATAAATTAATTCAGTGCAGCTATACGCAGCTGAAGCTTTTCACGTGCACACACCGCATGACTCACTTTTCAATATCAAGTGTTTTGGCACAACGTAGTCCCAATTTGTACTCACGTGCAGTTACGCGGAAATTACAGTTGTCTTTTAAAAACCGCTACTTTAAGCCAATTTTGAATGCAGAAACAACAAAGAAAATGAATAAAGTAACGAGTTTATTACAATCCATTAATGGGACCGCTTTTACTGTTTCTTTTAAAGATGCGTGCCTCCGGAACGGAACAAAAAATCAACAAACATATCTCTAAACAATATTTTGAGAATACGTTGTACAGGACAAATACACAGTTATCTCCCATGTCCTGCGGCACCAATGTGCGTGTTCGTTATGTCAAGGAGGAACAATAAGGAACTCCGATACATTAGAGGGACACACGGCAATTTTGATTTGTTTAAAACTCACGGCGTCCTGTTAGTTTTCAATATAACTTTGTCATATCTGTTATCATTGGTATTAATTATTCGAATAGTGCCAAGCAAATTAGTTTTACATATTGTTAACTTTTCGTAATATTGCACAAATACAAAGTTTGGTAGAATATTGAAGAATCTCATTTTTTTATTTAAATATATAAAGTCAAAATGAGGCAGTATTAAATAATCGAGTTATTAATTCCAATGCGTTTATAAAACTCAAGATTGCCATGTATCCCTTTAAAATATATGCTATATGCATTACATCTGGATCTTACGATTCGGCGTGTCATACTGTTACGGGCTCACGATGGTCATGCAAAAAGTGGATGAAAATTATAACAAGAACAAGAAAAAGCAGGCGAATATGGAAAAAAAAGACGAATGTTTACATTAGAAAAACAGCGACCTTTTATTATTATTATTACTATTACGGTGGGGTTGATATTTTTTATATTATCATTATTTTCTCTCTTTTTTTCAATTCTGGTGCAAGTCCTTTTAAGGGCCACAGAAAACATAAAACAGCATGTGTGCGTGTAAACATAAAACAACAAACACGAAAAAGAAAGTTTGTTTGTATTGCTCGTCGTGACCATGCCCATGTAAACAGTAATCAGCACAAAACAAAATATACATGTACTAAACATAATATGGCTCACGAGCATTCTTAAATAAATAAATAAATAAATAAATATGTGAAGTCGATAATTCAGATATGACCCAAACAAAGTATCTTGCATTGGTTTATATTTATCAGCATTTCAATAGAACAAGATGCCCAAGTGGGTATGTGAACGCTCGGCTGGCTGACATGGCTCTTTTATCGGGGAATTTAATCCGATTCCCATCAGTACTTTCAAAGGTATGACTAAGACACAATTTTGACTCATTTGAAATTTGACCTCCAAGTATGACGTTGACCTTCGAGGTACAGGCCTGATTCTTATTCGTGACGCATCTTTTTAACACTCTGAACCTTCTGTATAGTTCTATCAAATCCCTTCAAAGTTTGAATTGTGGGTGAGACACAATTTTGCCAATATGACCTTTGACCTCCGTGAGTGAATTTGACCTTTGAGGAACGGACCCGATTCTTGCACATGTCAACGCTTCTCATTATGATTAACTAGAATTCCGCTGAATTGAAAGTGTTGTCTGAAGTATTTGCCTTGAAGAGAAACGTGTGGGTCAAATGATGGTGTTTTTTTCTCGAAATGGAATGGGACATTACTGTCATCATTTCAGTACAGATATAGGCATAATAATCAAACAGTAACAAGTGAACATGTTCATTAAGGGTACCAATTATCATCAGTAAGACATGTGTAAAGTTATACGCCAGAACACATTTTTCTACTTTTAGTAACAGCGACCTTGACCTTTATCACGTTTCGCTAATATCTCCTTCCTAACTAAAGTTATTACCCGGATACCATTTTTCTATTTTAGTGACATTGACCTTGAACCATGTGACCTCAAATACAAGTATAAGCTTTCTTTCTATGTAAGCTACATACATAGCAAGTTTCTGTCCGATATATTTTCTAACACAAGTGATTGTGCGGAAACCATTTTTATATTTTAGTAACACTGATCTTGATCACAGTGACATCAAATTCATTCCCTCGCTTCCATTCCATATAAGAAATCTACACACCAAGTTTATTTCCAATATCTCATTCCTATCTCAAGTTATAGCTTGGAAACAGTTTTTCTTTCTTTAGTAACAGAATCTTTGATCTTTACCCTTTACCCTTTACCCCCAGTGACCTCAAATGCAATCTCAAACTTATTTTCCATATAAGCTACCTACAAAGCAAGTTTGTTCTAATATCTCCCTTAAAGTTTACGTTTGAAAAATATCAAATACAAAATGAAGGTGCTAGTGTTCACAAGGCAAAATACATTTTTCAATAAATCAATAAATCAATGGGGCATAACTCTGGCCAAGTTTGGTAAACATCAAATAATAAACGATAATAAATGAAGGTGCTAGTTTGTTTAAATGACTGAAAATACAGGTATCAGTAAAATAACGGCCATCTGTGTTATTAATTCAAACTGGCTGGTTTTCAAACTTGTCCGAGATTTCATTGATATAAAGACGCTGACAACGTTTGGAAAACATCCAATTTATAATGAGTCACCATCGTCTACTAGGCAATTTAACGACTGACGGACGATGGACGGACAACGGACATCTTAGCATCCCATAAACTCTGGTAGAGCTAAAAATCATAATAACATATGTGCGTAAGCAGACCACAGCATGTGTGGGTAAACATAAGACAGCATGGTCGTCTGTCGTTAACTTTGCTTAAAACTTCACATGTATAAACTTGAGTTCAATATCTTTCAAGCTTGTAAGAATGCAAAAATGGCTGCCGTTATTAAAATAGCACATACTGCTATTCTACAAAAGCAGCGCTGAACAGATTTTAATATACTAGTATATATAATTATTCTAAAATGGTTGTTTTTCAAAAGACTATCCAGGTTGTTAAAATGACGTCCTTGTAGTGGAAAATGGTTACCAACAGTTTTATTTAAAAATGTATTCGGGCTCCATTATAGTCTTGATCATCTTCGACGCTTGATTGCAATCTCTCACAGAGGCCGTCATTGACCTCTGTCAACGTCGTCACTGACCTCTGTCAACGTCTAAGAAAGCATACTGACGTCATTTCGAATTTTTAGTATCGATCGAGGGCGAGAATGCTAAGAAATTAGCCTGCGATCACATGATAATTTGTTACATGACCATAGTTAAAATATCAAAATGGCGAACAGAACTTCAACACCGTAACCCCACCAACTATTGGCTAAAGAAACACGATTTATTTTCTACATTTTGATATATATTTTAAGTCAGTAATTTAATTTAAGGTATGTTGTTAAGAGTTATGGGATACTGGAAAGTGCTGGTAAGCGAAATGCTGTACTGTAACCCCATGGGAACGATTTCGTGGTGCGTATTATGAACGTTTTGAAGGCGGAGTGATATGCCAAACCTTTATTCAACCGCAATATTATTCTGAGCATATTTTACTGTATATTTAAAACATTCAAGCCGAAAAAAATTTTTCTTTTGTAATTTAAGCATTTGTAAAATACAAACGTCTTGACCGTTTGTGCAGAAACAAATTTGAAACTGAAAGCACGTGACCGTGTTTCTTTTTTTTATATTATTATTAAAGTATTTCTGACCATCCGCATTTAGTTCGTCGATATAATGATGAAGTTTGCCTCTTTGTTTATTTATAAATGTATTGTCTCTTTGCCTTTCTGTATCTATTGTCTTGGATATTAGCAGGTGTTTCTGTCTCAGCCAATCAGAAACGATACCAGCATCTCGGCAAAAGTCAAACTTATTCAGGACAACTGCTCTAGACGTTTGTCTTGAAACAATCAAGCGTCGCAGATGATCTAGACTAGCTACTTTAGAACATCTTTAAGACACATTGGACACATTTTGACATAGGCTAATGTTTTCCAAAAATGATCCGTATACGTCTGTTAATGAATGAAGTCGTCGAGGAGAAAAATGTCCCTTTCCCAGGGTCCCATGTTTTTACATATTTTGACTTTATTTTTCAGAAACAATTATCTTATCTTAGAATATCATATCAAGAGCCTTTGGTAAAAAATAAAATGCAACGCCCTGGGATAAAATAAAATAATGATAAATTAAAAAAAATCTAAAGAAGCATTGTACTCATTTTAACGTTTCCCCCAAAAATGGTCAGTATACCAGACTATCAAATTAAATTCCAGGGGTGATTAATGACCCTGTCTAGGAGGTTACGTGTCTTCAAATTTCAGTTTATTCAAATGAAGTCCCCGGGGTAAAAACTGTCCCGTCCAATATCGTACGCAACGTTTGCATACCGAGATTTATTGGGAAAACTCTAAAACAAATAATCTCAAGAACCATTGAACTTCTTTTTTTCTTCAATTATCTGTATACCCTACTCTATCACGTTTGTTCAAAGGAAGTGTCCGGGGTGAAAAATGATGTATTTAAAACGTTAATGGTGATTTTACAATTTGACATGTCGGATGATTTTATAAATATAATGTAGATTTTTTCACATTTTGTTTTTTTACTATGGCATATGACAACAGATCGCATTCGTGTGCAAGTCAGTCATTGTACGTGAAACATGAATGATAACGCAACGAAACCGTGACAAGCATTCGGCTCAGAATTGTTAAAGAATTCAGAATCTTCGATCAAATCTGGAGTTCGACGGCGATGTTATACGATGTCCCCTGGATGGTTTGGACCGCCGTGGTCCGTCACCCAGCATGTCGAATACGAGCAAAAGTCCGGCTATAAAGGCCAAGATGGCGGCAAGGACCGTCAAACCCATGGACCAGGAAGCTACGTAGGGGTCTGGCACGGACGCCATCCAAATGATCATGCCAATAAACGCAAGAAAACCTGAAATAAATTTTTTAATAGTATCAAGAATCGTAAAACAGAGCTACTTAATTTTTTATTTATTTTGGCATGGACCTTTCACGTAATCATTGCTGCAAATAATCGCGTACGAATTGCTAAAAAACATTTTAAATTGATTGAATTCGGTGCACTTGTAATTATGCTTGAATATCAACCGTTCTTTCAACACTTGCTTAAATGCTTATCAGAAAAGTTGCTTTCATAATGAACATTTAATTTGGTGCACATGTATTTATGTCCTTAATATTGTAATATTCAATTTGCTTTATTGCTTTATGCTTTCTGCTGTAAGGGCTTGCCATAATGGTCTTTTGTGCTTACCGGCAGCCCAATTGTTAAACATTCAATCCATGCCACGCCCAATATTTGCCATATCTATTAAAGTTTTTAAAAAAATAATTTTATGTGTTGTTATTACAGTGCTCTCCAATAATACTGACTATAATATCTGTTATAGTCAACGGTTATTGGAGGAACACTAGCTGTAGGTAATTATTGAGATTGAGTAAATTTCACGGTGCATTTTTCTACATGCACACCGGCTGTCAAGATTTTAACAGAGAGGTATGATCTTTTTTGAGCTTACAGTTAAAAACTTAATTTACCTCCCTCCCGACCCACAGGATCATTGATTTAAATCGACACTAGTGTCATCACATTGACAAAAAGAGTATGATAATGGGCCTTTGGAAACGGCCGAGCACGACACATACGAAATATTGCAGTCTCGGTTTGGTTGAGACTGTTCATGAGTGGGAGTGAGATATGCTAGCAACCGCTCACGTCCTCTAGCCCCGGGTTGAGCAGAACTTAATATTCATAAAATCAACCGCACACAATTTTAACCATCCCGAAGATGGCATGCATATGGCGGTGGACATGGAGTTAGCCTTCTTTAATGTATTCCCCATGTCGTACGGCGTATGGTCCCTGTATCTTATAAAATGAAATGCCCCGAAGAGCGAAATAAACATTAGGGAATTTAGTTGGGAGCAGTCGTTATGAAGCCTACAAGTTCATTTAGACTTTTCGCTATTTGTCAAGACTTCTATTCAGAAGATACTTTTTTATGTTGCAATTAATATCGTTACAGTGTTTTATGTTGCAAGATCATGTTGCAGTGTTTTATGTTGCAAGATCATGTTGCTTTCTCTGAATTATATATTTCAGTTGATGTCTTCATCTGGATCCACTTACCTAGTCAACAATTACTGGCGTGGCATGGACATTACGTGCACTTATATACTTGCTGGAACTTTTGGACTATAACTAGTTGATGTGTTAAATGTTGTAGTGTTTAATTATCGGCGGGCAGCGAAGGTGTGAAAGGAAGGACATATACGTTTCAGTTTAACTTTATTCAGCTCCTGTATACCCAGAGACTGAATTGTAATCTAAACATAAATTATATACAAATGTGCTGTCCGTACGAATTGCTAAAAAACATTTTAAATTGATTGAATTCGGTGCACTTGTAATTATGCTTGAATATCAACCGTGCTTTCAACACTTGCTTAAATGCTTATCAGAAAAGTTGCTTTCATAATGAACATTTAATTTGGTGCACATGTATTTATGTCCTTAATATTGTAATATTCAATTTGCTTTATTGCTTTATGCTTTCTGCTGTAAGGGCTTGCCATAATGGTCTTTTGTGCTTACCGGCAGCCCAATTGTTAAACATTCAATCCATGCCACGCCCAATATTTGCCAAATCTATTAAAGTTGAAAAAAAATAAAAATTATGTGTTGTTATTACAGTGCTCTCCAATAATCGTGAGTATATATATTTTAAATTACAACCGGAATGGTCGAACGATGAATGTGAGAACATGAAAAAAGAAGACAATCTCCAGACAAACACCATTCACAGTGAGCAGTACGCCGCGGGATATGCACAACAGTATAAACAATTAAAAACAGTATATAAAAGCAAAATAAATGACAGGAAATATTTAATGGAAACACGGAATCTTTTTTAAAATAATGAACACGCTTTTAACACGTAGATTCAAACATATCCAAAGCTGTGGTGGGTGTAAAGCTACATGCCAATTTGCAGTTCACGGTTCGACCTGAAAGCTAAAATATGTATTTTCGATGTATGTGCGCAATCAAATTTCCATATATTACACAAAAGGGACGTGTTCGACTACTGTTCGTGATTCGAATAGAAAACAATAAAGCCTTTTTTTCAGTCCTACATAAAACAAACATTATTGAAATGTGAAATGCGGGTGGGGGTATTTTGAATGTCGAAAGTAAGTGTGTGTGTGTGTGCGCGCGTGTGCGTGCCTGCGTGAGTGCGTGAGTGCCTGCGTCTGTGTTTGTGAACTACCACTCCCCGTTAGTGTACAGTAGAGTCTGGACTGTAAATATATTATTGGTACAATATAATTAAAAATTAGCAATATTTGAAGAACATATTTAGCTTTGAACTTTTCAAATAATTATTAATTTTGATTGGCAAATATGCAAGTTATGAACAACCGAAAAACAGGCTAAAACAAAGTAAGTATTATCGCGTATTCAGATATGTGATATCACAATTGTGGCATGATAACTATCACGTTACGAGTGTCGAATTTCTAAACTTTTTCTATTATAGGTAAACATTTGAATTTATATTATTTTCTTTGTTATTTTTAACACAGGTTTTATTAAAACGTTGATGCATTATATTACAGATAAGTAATATGACAACAATTTGTTAGGAGCTAATGTATGAATTATTCAATTAGATTTGCAGGTATTGGAATAGTGTAGAAAACTGTGAAGCACAACATCAGACTAATTGTGAAATAGATATACGCATAAACAGACTTACTGGGAAAAACATAACCAGATTTACTGTGCATCACATAGCCAGACTTACTTTATGAAGAACATACTTTGACTTACTATGAAACACATAAACAGGCTTACTTTGAAACACATAACCAGACTTACTGTGAAACATATAACCAGACGTACTATAAAACACATAACCAGACTTACTGTGAAACACATAACCAGACGTATATACTGTGAAACACATAACCAGACTAATTACTGTGTCACATTTAACCAGACTTCTGTGAAAAACATAACCAGACTCACTTACGGTTGATCACATAACCCGAATTACTGTAAAACACATAACCAGACTTACTATGAAACACATAACCAGACTTTAACTGTGAAACACATACTAGACTTAAAGTGAAACACATAAACAGACTTACTGTGAAACACATATCCAGTCTTACTGCGAAACACATAAGCAGATTTACTTATTGCGAAACACATAACCAGACTTACCGGATCACACAACCAGACTTACTTACTGTGAAACACACAACCAAACTTACTGCGAAACAAATAACTAAACGTACTGCGAAATACATACCTACACTTACTTATCGTGAAACACATAACCAGACTTACTGCGAAACACATAACCAGACTTACTTACTGTGAAACACATAACCAGACTTACTGTGAAACACATAACCATCCTTAAATACTGTGAAACACATAACCAGATTTACTTAATGTGAAACACATAACTACACTTACTTACTGTGAAACACATAAACAGACTTACTTACTGCGAAACACATTACCAGACTTACTTACTGCAAAACACTGCGAATCACATAACCACACTTACTAACTGCAAAACACATAACCACACTTACTAACTGTGAAACACATAACCACACATACTAAATGCGAAACACATAACCACACTTACTATGAAACATATAACCAGACTTACCGTGAAACATATAACCACACTTACTAACTGCAATATGACTAGACTTATTGTGAAACCCATAAACAGACTTACTGCGAAACATATTACCAGACTTACCTACTGCGAAACATTACGAAACACATAAACACACTTACTAACTGCAAAACACATAACCACACTTTCTTACTGTTCAACACATAACCACACTTACTTACAGCGAAACACATAACCGCAATTTCTTAGTGTTCAATGCATAACCACACTTACTTACTGCGAAACACATAACCACAATTTCTTACTGTGAAACACATAACCACACTTACTAACTGCGAAACACATAACCACACTTACTAACTGCGAAATACATAACCACACTTACTTACTGCGAAACACATAAGCATGCTTACTAACTGCAAAACACATAACCACACTTTCTTACTGTTCAGCACATAACCACACTTACTAACTGCGAAACACATAACCACACTTCCTTACTGTTCAACACATAACCACACTTACTTACTGCGAAACACATAACCACACTTTCTTACTGTTCAACACATAACCACACTTACTTACTGCGAAACACATAACCGCAATTTCTTAGTGTTCAATGCATAACCACATTTACTTACTGCGAAACACATAACCACAATTTACTTACTTTCTGTGAAACTTACTGCGAAACACATAACCAGACGTACTGCGAAACACATTACTACACTTACTTACTGTGAAACACATAACCAGACTTACTGCGAAACACATAACCATAGAGACTTACTGTGAAACACATAACCAGACACTGTGAAACACATAACCAAACTTACTGTGAAACACATAACCATTCTTACGTACTGTGAAACACATGACCAGACTTACTAACTGTTAAACACATAACTACACTTACTTACTGTGAAACACATAAACAGACTTACTTACTGCGAAACACATTACCAGACTTACTTACTGCAAAACACTGCGAAACACATAACCACAATTACTAACTGCAAAACACATAACCACACTTACTAACTGTGAAACACATAACCACACATACTAAATGCGAAACACATAACCACACTTACTAACTACGAAACATATAACCAGCTCCGGCTTATCTACTGTGAATCAAATAACCAGACTTACTTGCTGTAAAGCACATAGCCGTGACTGTGATTAAAAACCAGCCTCCGCGCAGCGATCCTACAAAGACGTAAGCTCCGACGACAAACGGTAGACATAAAAACAGTATAAAGGCAAGTATCTCTAACGCTTGGGTTGCCTTGAATTCGCCTGCAAATAGAAAAATAAGGGTCTCGTTTTTACAAAGTGTACACAGGATGCAAAAACCTTCTCGTATTTTGCCACTGCGGGTTCGAATCCCACTGGGAGTTCGAGTTATAAGAGAGAACGTGTCGGTAGGTATACAACTAAAGATAAAGTGCGCGACGTGGTGAACAGTGTAAGCGTTGATCATGTTGATTGTATATATTTTAAAATATAAGTTGCAGGCGTAAGTTTGTCAATGTTAAGTAAGAAGGAGGTTGTATTTGACAAAGTATGCAAACATTTATTTTGAAGACGTGCAAATGCACAAGGATAGCTAAAAAAAGAACTAAAACATACATACATATATGTTATTATCTTAGACTATATATTTATTATTTGCTTGAGCATCTTTAAAAATACCACAAAGATAAATAACTAACCTTAGTTATGTTTCGAAAACAGACATGTTTATTTTAAATGTTCACTTCACAACACGCAGATGCGTGGTTATAACGATGAAACGTCGAAAGATGAGTTATGGGACAATTTGACTACATTTTCTTTAATAAAAATTCAATTATTTTATAAAATTTTTTTTTATATAATTTTCGGATTTTAAGCAATTTTTCATGTAGTTTATAGTTTATTTAAAACAACAACTGAGATAAGTACATAAAATACTTGGTTATGTTCATGTTTAAGTCAATGCGCCTATCCAAAAGTACTTTTTTTAAAAAAAATCCAAAAGTACATTTTTAAAAAAAATCATAAAATTGGTAATTTTTTGTTTTAGCTGTGGTCGGGATAGTTACACTGCGCCTAAAACTGTCTAGCTCTTTCTAGCCTCTCGATGCTGTGGGTTCGAATCCCAGTGAGAAAGTGTAGAATCTTACGGATGGCGGGAGGTGTACAGTAATGGTTCTACCCTGGAAAAATGAGGTGGTCTGCCTCTACATAAAAATCGACCGTCATCTATTGTCTAACATGTGCTAAAAATGACGTAAAAAATCATTCAAACAAACAAACAAACAAAACAAAACAAACATGGTTTGAGCTGTTACTGATATAAAGTCACTGACAACATTTGGTAAAATTAATTGAAAACTGAAGATATTAGAATCTTGGCGTGGCGAAGTTGCCCACTTGATGAATTAGAATTTGTAAGAAGTGCATCGTCAGCAAAAATATTCGTGACTGTATTTTCAAAACAAGTGCAAATATAAAATATTCCGACACATTTTCGTAACGTGAGAGCAGACGACAAGCTGTCAGCGCGCATATACATGTATATGTACGCGCTAATTGTGAGACTTATGACATGCCTACCAATGCAGCAAGTATTGTGCTGCTCGTCTAAGTATTCTGTCAGTTGTAGCATTCATTAGTGTAATCTGTCAAGCTGTATCAGAGATGAATATCTTTTTTTTTCTATTTCGCTTGAAGTTCAATACTTTCCTTCCCTTTATAACAAGCAAATGCACATTTCTGCCATTTTTCGACTTTTCGCCGCGAAAAGACGACATTACAAAGACAACAGAACGCCACGCGAAAAAAAACACGACACTGTCGTCTTTTTGCCTTTGTAATGTCGTCTTTTCGTCCTGTCGTTCTTTCGTCTTTTCGCACTGAATATGTCTTTCCCCCCCGATATTTCGTCTGTGTTGATATTGTAATTATCAGCAGTGGTTATAACATGTTATGCGGTACTTCAGACATCATGTATGTTGTAGATCTGTATGTGTATGCAGCGCTTCTGAATATATATATATACGTGATATTGTAATTATCAGCAGTGGTTATAACATGTTATGCGGTACTTCAGACATCATGTATGTTGTAGATCTGTATGTGTATGCAGCGCTTCTGAATATATATATATACGTGGGGGCAACGAACAGTATAGTGGTTGACGCATTTGTAGTTCGCTACTATGCTTTCCCCTTTGATTGTGCGATGACCTGGACAGACTGGGGACCCTATATGCTGACTCCTGAATTGGATGGTAACGTTTGATGTTCGGCCTTGTCTTGTCGTGCCCTTAATGGTTTATTTTCTTGTTTCTTTAGTTTCTGCCAAGTCACTGAATACTTGCTTTGCGACTTACTTTGTTTCTTTTATTCATATATACATGATCATCTTTGTGTTATACTTATACAGCCTATTATATAAAAAATTGAAGTCTGGTGCACCCTAGAACCTGGCTTTAACCCCAGCGGCTGTTTTGCCACTGACACCGACCGTTCCAATGCGGTACCACTATTGTCAAACCTTTTATGTTTGTGGTGTCGAATATTGTGTTACTATTTTCCGTGCAATTGTTGTTTGCTTTGAATAAGTGGTTTTGGTTGATAGTGTTCTGTGAATGCTGCATTTCCTGTTCGTCTGTTATACACTTTCCGTTCCATTATGTTCGGTTCAAGCTTTATACTTTATATGTAGAAATTGAAATTGTCTCGATGTAGTTTACAGACCTGATGGATAAGAACGGAAATAGACGATATCTCCGGAAGATATGTTTTTTTAATTTTAAGTTTATTTTTAAAATATTACATACATATTATATAGCTGCACATATCTATGTTTATCTAAAGTTTATTTTTCGAAACCTTACAGTTTCATCCATACATACTACATACATATAACTTCAACGATCTGTGTAGTCTACGGTTCATCATTTTCAAACCAACAGAAGGAAGGAGAGAAACTCTTTATAAAATAAATAATATTTGTTCCAATCCTACAATATGTTTTTTATAAATACAGTTGAAATGATATATGGTAAACCAAACTGACAAACCCTATGACTTCAAAGAATATATATTAGAAACTTCCGAAATACAGAGAAATCTGCTGACATGTGGTCACGTAGTTTGCTCAATTACATCATGCACACGTCTTGGGGATCATGAACCAAAATTACATTCTGCACACGTCTGGGAGATCATGAGCTGTCAACGAGTATGGAATTTATAAGTTACATGTCGTATTAAAGGGACACATGGCAATCTTCATTTTTTTAAAGTTTCACAAAACTTGCTCTTTTTGATAATAATTATTAGAATAGTTCATAGAAAATTATTTCCCATATTATTAACTGTTTACTATATTGCACCAATACTATTTGTTTGTTTGTTTGTTTGTTTGTTTGTTTGTTTATATGGTGTTTAAGTCATTTTCAACAGACGTAAGGTTATATTTGACGGTCAATTTTTTGTGGTGGGTAGAACCAGTACTGTACACCTCCCGCCATCCGTAAGAATCGACACTTCCTCACTTAGAAGTCGATCTCCAGTGGGATTCGAACCCGCAGCGATGAGAGGCGATTACAACGCAATGTCGTTAACCATTCGGCCACGGAGACGCTACACCAATATTATATTTAAAGATATGGTAGAATAACGAAGAAAAACTAAAAGAAATTAAACACCTCAATATTTCATGCAATTATAATTAAGCAGGTTTAAAGTTCAACCGATACTTTATTAGGGACCAGGCAATATTTTCTGGGGGGTTGGGACCGGTGCAAATAAAAATGTTATATAAAAAAAAACTGTACGTCGCATGGCAAGCAAACGAAAAAAGGTATCGTCCCATGGTTTGTCGCGACAAAAAAAGTACCTGTCCCATGTAATTTTGCACCGTTCCCAACGCCCAAATAAATATTGCCTGGTCCATAAGCAGCCTTCTTACTACATGAGAAGGTTTGCTGCAAGCTTGCAGCGAACAATTTTATTCACCAGAACAATTCTTAATTGTTCGCCAATGTTCGCCACTAGCTACGATGTTGCCGCAAACACCATGGTTATCTTTGGCGAATTTGCCGCAAACTCACCAAAGAGCTATACATTCGCCAGAAACATGTGTTTATTTGGCACGTTCGTCATAACATCACCACAAACTTTTTTGCATTTTCTTTGTTCGCCACAACATTGTGACAAACTTTACCATTCCGCTTTCTTTTTTTGCACGCCGTAACATCACCGCAAACTTATCATTTCAGATTTGCCGTTTCAATACGGAAGCCTATATGTACCTTTAGAGTTATGACCTGTGACTTATAACTTATGACTTTTGACTTATGATTTTGACTTTTGAGATAAGCGGAAACAATCTTAAATGGTGGACACTTTATATTTTAGTGTAGATGCTGAACCATTTTTTACAATTGTCTCCTGATATCTTGGTATGCAACTGCAGCATATAGCTCATATCTATCCATTATATAGTATTGCCTTGCAATAATGTAGCGATAGGCATCACATGGTTATTGGATAAACTGTCATGTATGTCTGTAAAAGCCACCCATGGAACCGTAGGCTCTAAAGAACAGGAAGCTGCTATTCATATGTTCTTTTTCTTGTTAGACGTTAACGGGATTTTGTAAAGTACTGCCTGTGGTCGACATTTGACTGCTAAATACAGGTGACTGCTAACTTAAGGCGGTCTCTGTTTATATTCGACATTGTGATAGATTATGTCTTAGACTTATAGATACGAAATACTTAAACGTCTAGTAACATGTATGTGACAGAACATCGCTATTCAGTGATTGATACATGTTTTTATTATTTCATATGCAGTTTGGTGTAACGAACTGCTAAATATATATACGTGTGTGACTATCAGTATGCATTTTGAGGATTTTCCCCGTTTATTGTTATATTTCTTGACGACAGTTATGCATTTCATAATTCAATATATATAATTAAGCCAGTGTCAGTTCGGCTATTCTGGAAAGTAGAATTAAAGTCCTTTAGACACCCACTTTTATATTTATATATGAGACTACGGACCTGCAGTTATCATGGTTATAATATACTAGTATGCTACATATGTATCCTTACATGCTTTTAACATGTAGTAAGATATCTGCATTTCAGAATCACAAAACTATGACGGTGTTTTTTTTAATGTGATTTGCACATTATGTAAAAGTTTGGTTAAGAATGCATGGAAATGAAAGTGCTATGGTGGTAACAAAGATAAATTATGTTAACACCAGGTCAGGCAACTAATATATGATTGAACAATTTGTCCAATGTGTTGTTATTTCACACATTCTTTGAAAGTTTTGTTAAAATCTTAAAACAAATGGAAGTGCTAAATTGGTAACAAGGCTATTCCATGCCATTTTCTTTTGCATTTCAAGGGCAGATAACTCTCTTCAATACAATCAGCTATACAAGGTTGAAGATCTTGTCCAAGATATTATTAAAATGCGCAGTCTTTACTTATTTTTGTAAGAGATGATGACTAATAGACCTACTGTAGCGGTAACAATATCAAACTATGTCATTTTTGCTAATTCAAGACGGGACAATGTAAATAAAGACATTCTCGGCAGGTTATATTCTCCAATAAACAATGCACCATTAATAGGCAATATTACACATAGATGATCATGTATATGTGAATATTAAAACAACACAGACAGTCTCAATGCCAGTAATCAATAATTTGGTAGAAAACAGAGCAATGAGAGAACAAACCATTAAGAGCACGAAAAGGCAGGATAGAAGACAAACATCAAACGTTACCGTCCTTGTCGGATTTAGCTAAACGTCGTCACTGGGTCCTCACTATGTCCGATCATCGCACAATCAAAGACGAAAGCATAGTGGCGAACTGTAAATGGGTCATAAACTCTCTTGATAAACGTTTAAACAAGTTTGATAAAGACCATATGGAAGTGATTATGACCAAAGATCTTACGAAGTTTGTAAATCATGTCACCATAGAAGTCAGTTTGTCATAGTCCTTGTCGCAGAAGAGTTCTTAAATTACTTTTATATTTTTAAAAAAAGTAGATCAGTGTCACGATACAATTTCGTAAAGGTATTTCGAAGGTTGTGGTAACGGTAGCCCTGATAGAATAGCTATTGATTTATACAAAAATTACGAATATTAAAGTCATCACCTCGACTACGAACTCTAGAAAAATGAATTAATGGAAAGCATAGACCCCATAAGAAGTTGCTCGGGAACATCCTCATCTAAGTTGCATACAGGTTTAAAGATATGTTTCACCTCGGACGGAACTCTGGTAAAAATATGACTAGGTCATAATAAATTACAAATTGCTGGAATTTGGATGTCCGTCCAATTTGTCAAAATGTGGACGGAAGCAGTATATCTTGTTTTCCGTAATTTGTTTTACTAAATATAGGTCACATCAGACTACATACCAATTCTGTTTAAAGGCATTTAGATTTATATCTGTTTCATGAGTATTTGAGTATCTAATTTACCTAAAGGAGTTATTTTGTAAGTTGTGAAGCACAGCTGCTCCCAAAAGAATTGTGATAATGGTATTGAAGATGGTTCGGCTTTATGCACCTATTGAACAAGTGAAGCAATACAACTCAGGGGTGGCCCAAAAAGAAGGACCAAGAGAGAATGAAATTCTAACGTTTTATTTATTCAAGCTTTAAGTATACATTTTAAGACTTCTGTGGTAACAATGTATTTTTTTAATTGTCCCTTTTAATCCTTAATGTTGACATCCTATCTCACCCACAAGTCTGACACCCTTTTTTATTTGTAAAATGAATGTTTTAACGACTTAAACATATTTTGATATTTGTACACCACCAAATACTGAAAAATAATACATCAACGACACAGTTAGTGATACTTCAATATCCCGAACGTCAACTAGTCGAGTTCACTGGTACCTCAAGAAAATAGTACGTAGTATCAACTGACACTCTGTGTTAACCAGGAGATCATACAGATACCATGCTAAGCATTTACTCCCGAAGTAAGATTTCCACCATCTTTATCATCTTTATACCAAGTATAAAAACATGAACCACTATTGTGATATTTGGTTATAACACCAAGAACAACTTTCGACGTGTCGAATTCATAACCATAAATTTCATTCTGTCCATGGAGTATAACCAAATTATTTTTATCAATGGAACGTTTATTGTTCACTGCAACTTATACGACTTGGAACCCATCCTGCAAAGGATTGTAGTCTTCAACCTCTGGATAACCTGACTCACTATAACAGCCTGTCATTGAATAACAACTTACTGTATTCACGTCCTCATCGTCAGAGTATGCTAAGGTGGTTTCTCTGGTATATTTTACTTCTTCTTTTTTTGTCTCTTGATCATCTATCAGAATAAAACAGTTCACCTGCAACCGACTTTAAACTCCTCTTTTGAAATATTTTCTTCGGGCATTTTTCCTTAGTTTTACTCTATAATCCTCTTGTTTTCAGACAAATATCTAACAGTGAGAAATAAATTCCATCAAAATCATTTATTCCCCAACTCAGTTAACTAAAGACGCTGCAGTCTGGTATTCTTCAACAGCATAGAGGACAACTCGAATGCCCCCGTCTCTACGCCATATAACACGTCTGGTGTGTGAAGCCATCCAAATGTGTAATCTGTAATCTGCATGTCTTCCACTTCTTTTCTCACTTTTAGTAATCTTTAATGTTGAACCAAATATATTCATGAAATAAATTATAAAAAACAAGTTTATGTTTAACACATTTGGTGGGTTTGTAAGAAAAACCTAGCAATATTCTTCAGAATTAACTGACTGTTTGCAACAATATTTCAGAAAAGTATAGTCTTTACAATCATGTAGATCTTTGTCACTTTGAGCCCAGGGCTCAAATTTAGCGAGAAAATGGACTGGCAACATTTCGCCAGAAGCATTCTTTGTAAATCGCAAAATGAATAAGTTACTTGCAATTTCTACGGCTGTGTGTGTAGTACAAATATGTAACAAATAAGCAAACAGTACAAGATGATTCATCGTTAGCAAACATGCTAGATTCCATATGTGTCATACAAATACATATCAGGAAAACTTTAAAATATTAAAACACCATTGATATTAAAGCATATGTTTAAAGAAAAGGCAGACATGATATTCTAAATTAAACACGTAAAGTATTTTGATGCACTTGCAAATTTTTTCCAGTACTTGAAATGTTTACTGACATTCTGAAAATGTCATTTGCAGTTTGCCAGTACGCCAGCTTAAATTTGAGCCCTGGAGCCCATTGTCATCTGAAATATTTTACTGTTAAAAACGGTAGACCTGCCGGATCTGGTTGCGGAATGTCAATTTTCTGTTGTGATTTGTTCACTGTTTTGTTCTTTGCATTCATCCGTCGTTAAAAAGATATGGTTTTATTTCATTTTCACTTTATTTATCTTTATAAACCATGGGATGACTTCATAACCTATGTAAATATTGATACATTAATCGAATAATTAAATACTTGCCTCGTTGTTTGCGCTTTCAGATTATGTAGACTCCACTGCATCATCCATCTTGAATGAATTTCCCGCATTTCTTTTTCTCGTAAGACATATTTCATAGTCAAAAGTCATAATAAGTCAAAAGTCGTAAGTCAAAAGTCGTAAGTCAAAGGTCAGAACTCAGATGGTACCTATAGGCTTCCGTAGTTTCTTTAATTCGCCACAACATCACGACAAACTTTTCCATTCTGACCTGCTGAATCTGAAGCCATTGCTCGCCAAAACATCATCGCAAAACTTAAACTTTGTACAGAGTTTTATTATTTCCAGTTACTAATTACTAAAGTGAAATTTGCATTTTATGTCAAAGGACCTCTCGAACAAGTAATTTAGCTAAGTACACATTTTTTTCGCGGAACTTTTTTTTCAGAAACATATTTATTTAATTGTGTTAATTGCAAGAACATTTTTAAATACAAACACCATGATAACTCCAACAATTAAAACCAGAACAATTAAAATTGTGTCCCAAGTGCAAAATAATATGATCAGTATGACATCCATGGGTAAATGTGTATATTTACGTTTGTGGGTCTGTCTAGGATCTGGTGCTGATTTTAAGATATCCTATTGGTCTGCTACAGTTAGTGACATTTCCAAGAAAATGGGAGTAATGCAGATATGACAGCGCTCGACATCTCCATAAATTGAGAGTAATGCAGAAGTGACAGCGCTCAACAGTGCTCGATATCTCCATGAAAATGGGAGTAATGCAGAAATGGCAATGCTCGACATCTTCATGAAAATGAGAGTAATGCAGAAATGAAAGCTCTCGACATCTACATACAAATGGGAGTGATTCAGGAATGAGAATGCTGAATATCTCCATGAAAATGAGAGTATTTCAGAAATGACAGTGCTCGACATCTCCATGAAAATGAGAGTAATGCAGGAATGACAGCACTCGACATCTACATAAAAGTGAGAGTAATGCAAAAATGACAGCGCTCGACATCTCCATGAAAATGAGAGTAATGCAGAAATGACAGAGCTCTACATCTCCATGAAAATGTGAGTAATGCAGGAATGACAGCACTCGACATCTACATGAAAATGGGAGTAATGCAGGAATGACAATGCTCAACATATCTATGAAAATGAGAGTAATGCAAAAATGACAGCACTCGACATCTCCATGAAAATGAGAGTAATGCAGAAATGACAGTACTCAACAGCGCTCGACATATCCATGAAAATGGGAGTAATGCAGAAATGACAGCACTCGACATCTCCATGACAACGGGAGTAATGCAGGAGTGACAGCACTCGACATCTACATACAAATGGGAGAAATGCAGGAATGACAGCACTCGACATCTACATGAAAATGGGAGTAATGCAGGAATGACAGCGCTAGACATCTCCATGAAAATGGGAGTAATGCGGAATGACAGCGTTTACGGTCTAAGATGACTGCTTCAATATTTGTATTGTTGAAAGTTTTGGCCAAACAAAAACCTGACTTAAAAAAAAGTGTACGTCCAAAGGCAAGCAAGCGGGGAAAAAAGTATCGTCCCATGGTTTGTCGCGACAAAAGAAGTACCTGTCCCATGCCATTTTGCACCGGTACAACTCCCCGATAAATATTGCATGGTCCCTTACAAGTTGTGCCTTTGTGGTATTCCCCTTTTGGCACATACTTATGGTAGAGAGACTTTAAATCTTCAGGCTACACACATTTTAATACTTGATAAACGTTCAAGATTGCCGTGTGTCCCTTTATTTTATCGTAAAACGAATTAAATCTGGAGACATTTAAAATTTCAAAGAGAGATGTACTACTCACCCGTTTTAAGCGACACCGCGACATCTCCAGTGGCACAAGTCGTGCCAGCGCATGACATCATCTGCCACAGCCCCACCTTTATATAATTCGTGGTGATCTGGTACACCATCCAAGAAATGGTGGCGAAACCAATTATGTCCAGAATTAAGGCTATGATTACAAGCGGAAACGCAATCTTCGCCCATATCGACGCACTGCCGCACATCGCTGTTCTTGTTAATTAACAATTAGATGGAAAACTAGGAAATTTATCTCACTTGTAATGTGACGCAGTGAAGAAATTTCGCGAACTTTTACTTGGCTTTTAAACACAACTCATGAGGAGATTTATTTATATAAATATCATTAAGTTCAAATGTATGTCTTTCCTATTATAGTGTTTCCTTTATTTAACTTTAAAAATGTACTATGTCAATTCCTTAAATATTATGTCTTGAGTTAATATATATTTTAAATATGTCGTTGGAAACGTAAAACAAGCACTTTTTTGTTGAATTGGTACTATTCGTTCATTTTATTGTTGTTTGAATTTACGAAAATGTCCTTCATTTTTAATAAAATCAAAAAACACATGTTCGTCGAGTTAGTTTCTTCCGTTTAATTGCAAACTCCTCAGCCCTTTTTTGAAACTCTTTTCCCTATAATCATAGTTTCTTTATCGAAAATATATCCTCGATTTCAACCGGTAGCGAAAATATTGAACGTTTAAACAAATATATTGTTATTCCATTAACCGTATATGGTCGTTTTAAATTTACATTATTGACAAAATCATGCTAATAAATAAACAAATGTAAATAATATGTGTAATCGTTTAGTGTATACATACAAACCAATAATATTTTTCATTCGATTTCAATAAATCGATTATTGATTATTTATTCAAAATCCATCTTTCACCAAGAGCATAATAAATCGTATTTTCTTATTCAAATTTGCTCAACCATTTCAAATAGGATCAAACAGTTGTACGTCTGCATCTACGCTGCTATTCTGAGGCATTTAATGCAATAACAAATCTAGACTCAACTGGTATAACAAGATCATAAAGGAGGTTTAATTTATATTCATCTCATGTTCAACAGGCTTTATTAACAAACAAGAACTTAATAGATAGTTATTGATACGATCGCAAATGTACTTTTCTACTTACGTTTAATGTTTACAATTTGTCCCATAAACAAATATAAACATTTAGAGAAAACAGATTTTGTAGAATAGTTTAAAAGTGCAACACCCATTGGAAAAGTATCTCCGTCGTCAAGGGGTTAACGACATTGCATTGTAAACCTTCTCGGTTCTCACCGCTGCGAGTTCGAATCCCACTGGGAGCTCAACTTGTAAGTGAGGAGGTACATCGATTCTTACGGATATTTACGGATGTACAGTACTGGTTCTACCCAAGTTGTTGGTCTGCCTTCTTTAAAGGTGGGGTTTCACGACTCGTGAAGCTCATGGTTACCCTCTTTAAAGGTGGTGTATCACGACTCGTGAACTGTTATCTTTAAAGGTTGGGTTTCACGACTCGTGAAGCCCATGGTTGCTCTCTTTAAAGGTGGGGTTTCACAACTCGTGAAGCCCATGGTTGCTCTCTTTAAAGGTGGGGTATCACGACTCGTGAAGCTCATGGTTGCTCTCTTTAAAGGTGGGGTATCACGACTCGTGAAGCTCATGGTTGCCCTCTTTAAAGGTGGGGTATCACGACTCGTGAAGCTCATGGTTGCTCTGTTTAAAGGTGGGGTATCACGACTCGTGAAGCTCATGGTTGCTCCTTTAAAGGTGGGGTATCACGACTCGTGAAGCCCGTGGTAGCTCTCTTTAAAGGTGGGGTATCACGACTCGCGAACTGTTATCTTTAAAGGTGGGGTTTCACAACTCGTGAAGCTCACGGTTGCCCTCTTTAAAGGTGGGGTATCACGACTCGTGAAGCCCGTGGTTGCTCTCTTTAAAGGTGTGGTATAAGGACTCGCGAACTGTTATCTTTAAAGGTGGAGTTTCACGACTCGTGAAGCCCGTGGTTGCTCTCTTTAAAGGTGGGGGATCACGACTCGTGAAGCCCATGGTTGCTCTCTTTAAAGGTGGGGTATCACGACTCGTGAAGCCCTTGGTTGCTTTCTTTAAAGGTTGGGTATCCCAACTAGTGAAGCCCGTGGTTGTTCTCTTTAAAGGTGGGGTATCACGACTCACGAACTGTTGTCTTTAAAGGTTGGGTTTCACGACTCGTGAAGCCCATGGTTGTTCTCTTTAAAGGTGGGGTTTCACGACTCGTGAAGCCCATGGTTGCTCTCTTTAAATGTGGGGTATCATGACTCGTGAAGCTCATGGTTGCTCTCTTTACAGGTGGGGTATCACGACTCGTGAAGCTCATGGTGCCCTCTTTAAAGGTGGGGTATCACGACTCGTGAAGCCCATGGTTGCCCTCTTTAAAGGTGGGGTATCACGACTCGTGAAGCTCATGGTTGCTCTCTTTAAAGGTGGGGTATCACGACTCGTGAAGCTCATGGTTGCTCTCTTTAAAGGTGGGGTATCACGACTCGTGAAGCTCATGGTTGCTCTCTTTAAAGGTGGGGTATCACGACTCGTGAAGCCCGTGGTAGCTCTCTTTAAAGGTGGGGTATCACGACTCGCGAACTGTTATCTTTAAAGGTGGGGTTTCACAACTCGTGAAGCTCACGGTTGCCCTCTTTAAAGGTGGGGTATCACGACTCGTGAAGCCCGTGGTTGCTCTCTTTAAAGGTGTGGTATAACGACTCGCGAACTGTTATCTTTAAAGGTGGAGTTTCACGACTCGTGAAGCCCGTGGTTGCTCTCTTTAAAGGTGGGGGATCACGACTCGTGAAGCCCATGGTTGCTCTCTTTAAAGGTGGGGTATCACGACTCGTGAAGCCCTTGGTTGCTTTCTTTAAAGGTTGGGTATCCCAACTAGTGAAGCCCGTGGTTGTTCTCTTTAAAGGTGGGGTTTCACGACTCGTGAAGCCCATGGTTGTTCTCTTTAAAGGTGGGGTTTCACGACTCAGGAAGCCCATGGTTGCTCTCTTTAAAGGTGGGGTATCACGACTCGTGAAGCTCATGGTTGCTCTCTTTACAGGTGGGGTATCACGACTCGTGAAGCTCATGGTGCCCTCTTTAAAGGTGGGGTATCACGACTCGTGAAGCCCATGGTTGCCCTCTTTAAAGGTGGGGTATCACGACTCGTGAAGCTCATGGTTGCTCTCTTTAAAGGTGGGGTATCACGACTCGTGAAGCTCATGGTTGCTATCTTTAAAGGTGGGGTATCACGACTCGTGAAGCCCGTGGTAGCTCTCTTTAAAGGTGGGGTATCACGACTCGCGAACTGTTATCTTTAAAGGTGGGGTTTCACGACTCGTGAAGCTCACGGTTGCCCTCTTTAAAGGTGGGGTATCACGACTCGTGAAGCCCGTGGTTGCTCTCTTTAAAGGTGGGGTATAACGACTCGCGAACTGTTATCTTTAAAGGTGGAGTTTCACGACTCGTGAAGCCCGTGGTTGCTTTCTTTAAAGGTGGGGGATCACGACTCGTGAAGCCCATGGTTGCTCTCTTTAAAGGTGGGGTATCACGACTCGTGAAGCCCTTGGTTGCTTTCTTTAAAGATTGGGTATCCCAACTAGTGAAGCCCGTGGTTGTTCTCTTTAAAGGTGGGGTATCACGACTCACGAACTGTTGTCTTTAAAGGTGGGGTTTCACGACTCGTGAAGCCCATGGTTGCCCTCTTTATCGGTGGGGTATCCCAACTAGTGAAGCCCGTGGTTGCTCTCTTTAAAGGTGGGGTATCACAACTCGTGAAGCCCTTGGTTGCTTTCTTTAAAGGTTGGGTATCCCAACTAATGAAGCCCGTGGTTGTTCTCTTTAAAGGTGGGGTATCACGACTCACAAACTGTTATCTTTAAAGGTGGGGTTTCACGACTCGTGAAGCTCATGGTTGCCCACTTTAACGGTGGGGTATCCCAACTAGTGAAGCCCGTGGTTGCTCTCTTTAAAGGTGGGGTATCACGACTCGCGAACTGTTGTCTTTAAAGGTGGGCTTTTGCGACTCGTGACTGTTATCTTTAAAGGTGGGGTATCCCGACTAGTGAAGCTCGTGGTTGCTCTCGTTAACGGTGGTGTGGTATCCTGACTACAGTTGGCGCTCATGGAATTAGGAGATATTTTTAATGAGTGGGTGTATGACGACTCTTGCATGCGCTTATGGAATTGCGCTCATTGATGAGGGTGGGAGTATCGGAACACGAATGTTAGCTTGAGAAATAGTCATAACCGTTACAATTTTTAAATAAAGATGACGACTCAGGTTATCTTTCACCACAAACCTAGATATGTGCACTCACCAATCACATACGATAACAAAAAATTATCCGATGCAATGGGACAGTCAGAATGATTATACTCTCAACAATCTGAGTTCATCAAAAACTGGTGCTAAAAAACTTGGTATATATCCTATCTCTCACAATATCAGAGAAGAATATCTTTTTCTTTTCTTTTTCCCCAGATGTTCAAAAACGTACGGTTAATTCCCTCATCTCTACCAGTAATCTAAGAAGTGCATACGTTAAATTTAGAGTTTTCTGCCTAAAATCTGGGATAGAAATTGAACACATATACAATAGGACCCTTCTGAAAGTATCTGGTTAATTACGTCTCTGTCTCTGCCTCGCCGCTGTGGGTTCGATCCGTCATGGGACTAGGCATCTTTATGTGAGGAAGCTATCCAGCTGGCTTGCGGAACGTCGGTGGTTCTACCCATGTGCCCGCCCGTGCACTAAAATTTCCCCGAGGGGCACCTGGGGTCTTCCTCCAATGGAAGCTGAAAAGTCGCCATATGACCTTAGCTGTTGGTGCGACTATAAAAATCAATTCAATTAAATTCTGTCTCTACCAAATTGCGGTAACGGACATAACCAAAACATGTCACTAGTCCGTGATAAATGCTCTAAATAGGAATTTCTACATTGTTAGATGGTAAGAGTTACAGGTAAACACACGGAATGTGAATTATGGCACATATCATGCTTAACATGTGTGTGTAGTTTGATGGAATTCATTTAAGTAATTTCAGAGTTATGACGATGACAAATTGCAGTTGATCTTTGACCTCTTAGTGGGACATTGCCTTTTGAGGTACGGACCTGATGCATCATCAAGCTGAATATTACTGCATACTTATATCAAAATCCTTAGGAGTTATGCCAAAACATGATTCACTCATTTGACCTTTGAGATAATAACCTGATTTTTGTCTCATTTGACCTTCAACTTCTAAGTGTGACCTCGAGATGGTACATATCTGATTTTGGTGCGCGACACATCTTCTCATTGTGATTAACATTTGTGTCATGGACTTTCAAACTTTTATGGCTTGAGACACGATTGTTTCGGACAGAGATCCGGGCAAAAGACGGACGGGTAAAATCCGAAACAGTTGATGTGAGTTATCCCATTTACAAACAGGGAAACAATTCTGAAAAGCAGTTTGATTTTGCTTGTTGTCAAGATCTTACTGAGAAAAAAAACAAACTTCAAATACAATTTGGTGAAAATCAGAAGACCAAGCATCAGAAAACTCCTTATGTGTAAACAAAGAACATGACCTACTTTTACTAAAACATAGATTCCTATAGCTGCTCTGAGGTCAGACTAGGACACACAAGAACGCATGGTTTACGGTCTCATCCCAGGGATGAAGCTAAGAACATGTATCTTGTCCACGAAAATTCAGTGGTGCTGGTGAAGCTTGAACTCGGGTCATCAGATTTCAAGTCCATCGTGATAATCGATGGGCCACGCCAGCTGAGTAGATATGTTAATGACACCTAAAAACATTTTATTGTCTAAGCTGGCCAAACTTAGTAATGATTTGATGAAATATGAAGGGTTTCAAGTGTATTTAGCTTCCACCAATATAAAGACACGGACAGTGGTAAAGTTCAATTGCTAAAGGACGGTGCTAGACGGTCAGAAAGGCAGAATATACCATTTTCCATTAAAACGATGGCCACAGCTCTGTTGTTAATATCCGATATCGATGGTTTTTAAATGTCTCTAAGCTTTCATTGAATATATAGACATTGAGAAGACCTACGAAATAAAGTGCTAGAGGCCTAACAACAAAACGTTAGCAGACGGACAGATGAGAAACAAAAACGTGCATGATAACCAAAAACGTGCGGTTGAGTTGGTTGAATAAACTCGTCTGGTCTTTGGCAAGTGGAGCAAAAAAAAACAATCCATTATAGTTGCATGATACAGTTTATTTTTAATCAAGAAAATGTATCACAATAGAGGTAAAACGACTGCAATGAGTGAGGCATTTGTAACTGCAGTGTTATAATAAGTATCAAAGTAATACCATCATGACACAAATAATTATGTAGTTAAGGCAGTTAAATACAGTTAATGAAATTTGAAAGAACTGTTAAGAAGTTAAATGCATGTGGTAAATAAATCATTTACAATTAAATTTTGTAGTCAGCATGAACTCTTCAAATCAAATTAAAAGAAATATTCCTGCTATTATAACAACAACAAAGGCAATCTTTCTTCATATTATCTTTGTTCGTATTGGCTCACTGGCTCACCGCCACAAATTCTAATTAAAAGGTGTACATCTGGCTTCGGGGCTCAATTTGTTAAAAAGTTATGAAAAGATTAATTTAAAACTTGAAATGGTTCAAAGATATATATATATGGAACATTGTTTGTTTGTTTGTATGGTGTTTTACGTCATTTTCAACACATGTAAGGTTATATATGACTGTCGATTTTTTTGTGGTGGAGGCTATGGATCGAACATGCATAGACAGTTTCCTATAATAAAGTGCAATAATTAATAATCATAAATAAAACAAGTCTTTATAGAGCCGGCCATAGAAGAATCCCCAAGTGACACATAGCTGTTACAGCCTGATCACCCCGGTGATATCTACAAATGACACTCATGTTGTAATACATTGCAATTTTTAACAGTTGAATTGAATTGTGGTTTTAAGGCGCACCAACACATGAAAGGTTATATGGCACCTAACAGGAATGAACATGCCAGGCTCATCCTCCATGTACATCGAGATAAAATATGGAGAATGGGCCTAGAACCTTCTCACCCTGAACTGCAGAGTTGCTGCAAATTCTATTGTAGACACTCCATTTACGCTGGAGCCACGTTATAGTTTTTCTGCCACTGCTCTAGTGATATGAGCGAGGTGGCACCTGAAACAATACAGGGGTCATGATGAAGACCTTTAATGAGCAGGATCAAAAAATTATAAAATGAACATGAATTTGGGGGTTCTACCCCTCTGCCTTCCCCTCCAACGGGATCTGCAGTGGCCCTATTCTTTGCCCCGTAACCAGTCGGGGCCAATTTTTAACAGACAAAATAGCTAAAGCTGGAGCGTAACCATAGTTAGGAAGTACCTTTTCGGGTCTGTTATTTTATACATTCAATTGTCTTTCGGTGGTTTAAGTCTCATTTAGTTTATTTTTTATTAATTTAATACAAAAATAACTTATTTGAACAACTCTAACACAAATACCGATCCAGATGTACTCACTTTAAATGGCTTCAGGGGTTTATATGTACTAACAAATGATGTTAATAAATAGAAATTCTATCACAGCTCTGTTAAAGGTACACATGGCAATCTTGAAACAGTTAACAAGAATAAATATCAGCACTCTGATTTTTTAATCCATTATCATTTTTACTTTAAATCTGCAATATTGCAGATTTAATTTTGTCTTTAGGATAGGTTTAAATATATACTGAAAGGAAAAGGCTATATATTGTATGTACAATATGCTGCAGTTAATCGAATGGTACATGGCTACGTAAGATCTTTCCTTTCGGAAAAAATACTAAATCAACACGTAACACAGAAGTAGTATTCCTGCAGTTTCGTTATTGACAGAGTATGCGTTTAGCGCAAACTTAGGATGCAGAATTTTGCAAACTCTTTACCTTAAATACAGTACTGAACTGGCTCAATTTTTCAAAGAGGAACTTCAACATTTATGAATTTCTTGTTACAGCGTGTACTGTGATTAAAATGTCTACAACATCACAGTTGTGTTCTTTCCTCAGTAACTGCAACTATTTTTTTAAAAGAAATTTGGGATATATATGGTATTAAGTGTGCAGTATATACAATGGAATTCCCGTTGTGCGTTTTTTTTTCCTTTCAGTATATTAATGATGCAATAATTAGTAATAATAAATTGAAAATATATGTTATGTAGAAAAACTAACGGGATGCCATTAGTTTTAAAAATAAATCAAGATTGCTGTGTGTCCCTTTAAGATGCAGACAAAATGTTGAAACATACAATATTCAGATTTGCTCTACATTTATTTGAAGAAGATATTTGCATTTATTTTTTAAATATTTTTTTTATGTAAATCACTATTGGTAAGTAAATGCAGAATAAAACAGGTCTTATCATAAATAAATCTGCTTGTAGCATGGTCGGTGACATTTCCTTTGATGAATGCAGAGCATTAAATCGTTTAATTTAGGGTAACTAAAGGGGCGTGGCTATGCCGTGCTACAACTACCGGATATTGGAATTTAGAGTACGGTCACTATGACGTCACAGTGTTACTAAGTTTACCATGCTACAAAAAAGATAGAGTCTGTCTCAGCTCGTTGGTTATTTAAACTCCTCGATGGGCTACGCCCATCTCGGTGTTTAAATAAGCCAACTCGCTGAGACCAGACTCTATCTATTACTTAATTTATGAATCAATTGTAATGACAATGCTGCTGCATGTGAAAGCATGAACACGTTATATGTAATAGATAGAGTATGGTTTCATTGAGTTGGTTCATTTAAACATCGAGATGGGCGTAGCCCATCGAGTTTTTTAAATTAACCAACGAGATGAAACCATACTCTATTTGTTTTGTAGCATGTCCATTTCAGCTCTGTTTCAGTTATTCTAACTGTTATTCTCACTGTTATTCTCACAGTTATTCTGACAGGTCTTATTTTCAATTAAACGATTTACACCTGTGTCTGAACAAAGAGAATTGTCTGTGACCATGCTACAAAAATTATTATTTTGTTAGAAAATAAAATTAAAAATAATTATTTGCATATAAAAATACATTTTCCACATGCTCTCTACTATTTTTTGCACTCGTGAGCAATTATATAAGAAATAATAAAAAACAAACATTTTCAGGCTGATTTTTTATTATTGCAGAAGTCGGTCAAAATTGTAATTATATTGAAAATATTTGGTTTTGCCGAAGTAAAAACAAGAGGTCAATGACCTAGATGCTCTACTGATAGGTTTTGATAGCTAAGTCAGCACTCCTGTGAAGTTTCATGAAAATCTGTCAAGTAGTTTCAGAGTAGTCGTTACAAGTTTTTATAGATTATAAACTCTATGTAAACAAAGATGGCCATGTTTAATGTTGAATCAAAATAATTTTCAACAAGGACCAACATCATGTCATGCTGATCATTTTAGAAAAATCCCATATCAATATCACTTATAGTTTTCAAAAAGTAGTCGCTACAAATTTGTTTTTTAAGACCTATTTTTAGCCATGGTGGCCAACATGAATTTTCGGATGACCTGAAATTTTGCATGGATCAACTAGATATCAAGAGCAACAATTCTGGTTAAGTTTCATGAAAGTCTTTCAAGTAGTTTCAGAGGAGTAGTCGCTACAAGTTTTTACTATATAACTCTATGTAAACAAAGATGGCCACTGGCAGCCATGTTTCATGATGAATCAAAATGATTTTTGATAAGGACCAACATCATATCATGCTGATTATTTTAGAAAAAGTCCCATATCAATATCACTTCTAGTTTTCAAGAAGTAGTCGCTACAAGCTTGTTTTTTAACAAGAGGTCAATGACCTTGAAGCTCTACTGATAGATTTTTGATAGCTAGGTCAACATTCCTGTGAAGTTTCATGAAAATCCATCAAGTAGTTTCATAGGAGTAGTCGCTAAAAGTTTTCATTATATAACTCTATGTAAACAAAGATGGCAGCTGGCGGCCATGTGTAATGTCAAATCAAAATATTTTTTGACAAGGATCAACATCATGTCATACTGATCATTTTAGAAGAAGTATCATTTATAGTTTTCAAGAAGTAGTCGCTACAAACTTGTTTTTTGAAAATCTACTTTTCGCCGTGGCGGCCATCTTGAATTTCCGGCCGACCTGAAGTTTTGTTAGGATCAATTAGACATCAAGCGCAACATTCGTGTGAAGTTTCATGAAAATCCATCAGGTAGTTTCAGAGGAGTAGTCGCTACAAGTTTTCATTATATAACTCTATGTAAATAAAGATGGCCGCTGGCAGCCATGTTTAATGTCGAATCAAAATAATTTTCGACAAGGATCAACATCATGTCATACTGATCATTTTAGGAAAATACGCATATCAATATCACTTATAGTTTTACTTGTTTTTTGAAAGATTATTTTTAGCCGTGGCGGCCATCTTGAATTTCCGGCCGACCTGAAATTTTGCTAGGATCAATTAGACATCAAGAGCAACAATCCTGTGAAGTTTCATGAAAATCCGCCAAGTAATTTCAGAGGAGTAGTTGCTACAAGTTTTCATCATATAACTCTATGTAAACAAAGATGGCCACTGGCAGCAATGTTTAACGTCGAATCAAAATAATGTTTGACTCTGATAAGCATCATGTCATGCTGATCATTTTACAAAAAGTCCCATATCAATATCACTTATAGATTTCAAGAAGTAGTCGCTACAAACTTGTATTTTGAAAATCTATTTTTAGCCATGGCAGCCATCTTGAATTTCCGGCCGACCTGAAATTTTGCTAGGATCAATTAGACATCAAGAGCAACATTCCTGTGAAGTTTCATGAATATCCGTCATGTAGTTTCAGAGGAGTAGTCGCTACAAGTTTTCATCATATAACTCTATGTAAACAAAGATGGCCACTGGCAGCCATTTTTAACGTTGAATCAAAATAATGTTTGACTCTGATAAGCATCATGTCATGCTGATCATTTTACAAAAAGTCCCATATCAATATCACTTATAGTTTTCAAGAAGTAGTCGCTACAAACTTGTATCTTGAAAAATTATTTTTAGCCGTGGCGGCCAACTTGAATTTCCGGCCGACCTGAAATTTTGCTAGGATTTCACATCAACATGAATTTTTGCTAGGATCAACTAGATTTCATGGGCAACATTTCTGTAAAGTTTCATGAAAATCCATTCAGTAGTTTTAGAGGAGTAGTCACTACAAAAAAAAGTTTACGGACAGACGGACGACGGACACCGCACCACGGCATAAGCTCTGCTGATCTCTGATCAGTAGAGCTAAAAATCTATTTTTAGCAGTCACTGTGGTGCACATCTTGAATTTCCAGGTGACCTGAATTTTGCTAGGATCAATTAGACATCAAGAGCAACATTCCTGCGAGGTTTGATGAACATCTGTAAAGTAGTTTCAGAGTAGTAGTCGCTACACGTTTTTACTATATAACTCTATGTAAATGAAGATGGCCGCTGCAGCCAATTTGTCGAATCAAAACGATTTTCGACAAGGACCAACATCATGTCATGTTGATCATTTTATAAAAAAGTCCCATATCAATAGCACTTATAGTTTTCAAGAAGTAGTCGCTACAAACCTGTTTTTTAAAAATCTATTTTTACCTTTGGTGGCCATCTTGGATTTCACATCAACGTGAATTTTTGCTAGGATCAACTAGACATCATGGACAACATTCCTGTAAAGTTTCATGAAAATCCATCCATTAGTTTCAGAGGAGTAGTCGCCTTTGATCAGTAGAGCTAACTAGAAGGGTGTTCCACGGAACAATTGTGTCATCATCATCTTCATTAATTGTATCCCTCTGAAAAGAGTATTCTCACAATGGTGTTCACGTGCGCACGTGCAACAGTTTAAAAGATCTATGTACATCTGGTTTAAAAACAAAAACGTTGGAGCCGTCTAGAAGCTGTGGGTGTCCAGAACTGGTTGGAATGATTCCAGGGAGGGCTGGCTCATGATGGTTTGTGGTAGGGAGTTCCATAGGACTATGGTTCTTGGAAAGAAGCTGTGTTGGTAGCTCGAGTATGATGCTTGTACTTGGTGGAAGCGGGTGTCATGGCCTCTTGTCCTAGATGTGGATGGAGTCAGATATGGCTCAGTTGGGATTTCCACCAGGTGATGTGTGATTGGGTACATCATGGTTGCACTGGCCTTCTGTCTTCGCACGTGAAGTGTGTCCCAATTAAGTGATTTGATCATGTCTGTGACACTGCTGGTGCGCTGATAGTCGTTCATGACAAACCTGGCTGCCCTTCGCTGGACCATCTCGATGCTGATAATATCTTGCGCTGTGCTGATGAAGCATATTCGAGAGTTGGTCGAACGAACGTCTTGTATGCCATTGTCTTTGCTTCTTGTACTGGTAATGTCCTTATGTTCCTTCGGAGGAATGCCATAGTGGAATTTGCCTTTTTTGTGATATTGTCAGTCAGTGTGATTTGCTCATGAGAGGGCACTGCTGATGGTAACGCCAAGGTACTTTGCACTGTTGGTGGTTTGGAGTGTGTGGCCATGTATGGTGTAGTTTGTGATGATGGGGTGATATTGTTGGTGATACGGATGACTTCACATTGGTCAGGGTTAAAGGACTTCTGCCATCTTAGAGGTTGTCTAGGTCTTGCTTGAGTGTTGAGCTGTCATTGTTGTTCTTGATGGGCCTGTAGAGCAAGCCATCTTCAGCGAAGAGACGTGCTTGGGATGTAGTGCAGTCTGCCATGTCATTAATGTATGCTAGGAACGACAATGGACAGTACCCTGGGGGACACCTCATGTAACTGCGGCAGTAGATGACTGCGCCTTCAATGATGACCTCTTGTGTCCTGGTGGAGAGGAAATCTTCAATCCAGCCCAGTAGATTATCTCCGAATCCATAGTGATAGAGCTTGTGTACGAGTCTTTGATGTGGCACTTTGTCGAAAGATTTTGAGAAGTCTAAAAGTATTGTGTCTATCTGTTGGGTTGCATATAGGCCCTTTGTGAGATCTTCGATAGTGAGAATGAGTTGTGTCTCGCAAGATCTTTTCCTGAAGCCATGCTGGGAGTCAAAGAGTATGTTGAGTCACTCGAAGTGGGACATGATGTGGCTGTGAATGATGTGTTCTAGTATAGTTTGCACATAATAGAGGTATGGGATATGGGTCTGTAGTTTGCCGCGATTGAGCGGTTTCCCTTCTTGAAGACTGGTGCCACAAGTGCAGACTTCCAGTTGACTGGGATCTTTCCTTTGTCGAGTGAGATCTGGAAGAGTTTAGTAAGCCCTGGTGATATTTCCTCAGCAGCTTCCTCGAGTAACTTTCTCGGGATCTTATCTGGTCCAGTCGCTTTGTGGGCCTTGATGTTTCGCAGTAGTTTTGTGATGACACCGACGGTGATAGGGGAGGCAGCGGGTGTTGTACTGGGACCTAGGTCTGGTAGATGTGATGCATCTTCTTTTGTGAAAACTGATTTAAATTGTTGGTTAAAAATGTTTGCTTTGTTGATACTGTCGCAGAAGGTAATCCATTTTTCTTTAGGGGTGCAACACCTACGTTGTCTCGCTTTCTTGACTTTATGAAGCTCCATAACTTTTTGAGATTTGTGTTGTCAGCTGTCAGCATGTCCTTTACGCGGGTAGCTCGGCATGATTTCTGGGCCTGTTTCTTGATGGTTTTGTACCTTAGCCAGTCTTTTCAGTCTGGTCATGCGTCTTGTTTCCCTGTTTATCCATGGCTGGTTGAAACGTTGCGAGCTCATGCGGGATGGAACATTTGCTTCGATAATCTTTTGGCAACCGTCTTTGAAGAATGCCCAGATTTCGTTCATGTTGATTGCTGTGTTGAAGTCTCTATGATCGTCGTAGAGAGTTGCTTAGTTGCTTAGTATCGCCTACCTTGTGCTTATTTCAGCAAGGACAATCAAACTATAAAGTTTGGAGACAGTGGGTGCAATCCTTGCTGAATTATGGAGCCGATTTGTTTTTTTGATACAGAAGAACTGTATAAAGTTTTATGACAATAGGTCAATATTTTGCCAAGTTATAAGTGGGGTTTGGTTGCAGGTTAAAGTTTTACGAAAAGAGGCATAACTCTGCCAAAATGAAAGTCAGAGTTATTGGACATGTCAATGGCACTCAATAACTGATAAGGAACAACTGTATAAAGTTTCATGACCATAGGTCAATATGTTGTGAAGTCATGTGCTAGGTCATGTTGCAGATTAAAATTGTATGAAAAGGGGCATAACTCAAAAATAGGTCAGAGTTATTGGACACATTTAACGACTTTCCTTTTGGTAAGATGAAGATGTGTGTAAAGTTTCATGAACACAGGTACATTTTTTCAAGTTATGGCCAAGGTTAGATTGCAGGTTAAAGTGTTATGGACGGATGACGACAGAGGACAACGACAGATAATTGTGATCCCTAAGTGTCTGCCATGCTATTCAGTCGACACAATAAAAAGGTGGTGTATTGGAAATTAATAAACTACTTTATTTTTCCATCAACTTTTCACTCGTCTTTTCAATCAAAGAAATTGAACGTTTAAAATATATATATAGGATTTAAAAGGGATGAATTAAATTGGGTTTTAAGGCGCACCAACACATGAAAGGTTATATGGCGCCTAACGGGCATGAATATGCCAGGCTCATCCTCCATGTACATCGAGATAAACTCCATTTACGCTGGAGCCACGTTTATTGTTTTTCTGCCACTGCTCTTTTGATGTGAGCGAGATGGCACCTGAAACAATGCAGGGATCATGATGAATACCTTTAATGAACATGAACAATAAGAGGCCCAAGAGGGCCTGTGGACGCTCTACTGGCTAAAACAGCTCTTATAGATTTAGATAGATATAGCTAGATATAGCTTTCTTCTCCTATAGATTTAACAAAGGAAAATACAATATAGCATTTTTCAACGAATCAAGGGCCATAACTCTGTTATTACTAATAAGATCTAGCTCTGTGCCTTGTGGTTTCAGAGAAGATTTTTAAAGTTTTTTGATTTTTTAAAGTTTTTTCCTATATGTCTATATGAAAAACATGCAAAACCTAAAATATACAAACTTTGGACCCCCGAGGCAAGGCCATTTTTGACCCCGGGGACTTTATTTGAACAAACTTGATAGTCTAGGCGTTGGCGATCATTTTAAAAGAAGAACTGTTGAAATCTGTCCAGCGGTTCTGGAGAAGAAGATTTTTTAAGGTTTCGACCATATATGGTAATGGCAGCCATCTTGAATGTAGCGCTGACCTAATTTTAATAAATCTAAAAAGCATTCATCTAAATATCATCCATGTGAAGTTTGGTCAAAATTAGCCAAAGGGTTTCTGAGGAGAAGTCGTTTGAAGAAAAGTTAACGGACGACGGACGCACAGAAGACGGACAAAACACCATCCCATAAGCTCTGCTGGCCCTTGGCCAGTAGAGCTAAAAAATGATAAAATGAACATGAATTTGGGGGGATTCTACCCCTCTGCCTACCCTTCCAAAGGGATCTGCAGTGGCCCTATTCTTTGACCCGTGACCAAACGGGGCCCCCGGGAACCACACGGGGCCTAAAAAAACAAGAGGCCCAAGAGGGCCTGTGGACGCTCTACTGGCTCAAGATAAAGTTTATGTATAAGCGGCCATGAGTCTTTAAAAAATCATTCAACCAGAACATGGCAATGACAGGTGCAACTATGCTTAGTACTAATCATCCTCGCCAAGATTCGCTGAAATCTGGCAAAGTTCAGAAGAGACTAATCTGGACAAAGTTTGTGTATTAAAACATTTAAAGGGTCACAACTCTGCCAAAAATCATTCAACCGAAATATGGAGATGATATGCACAACTAGGCTTGATACTGATCATCCTTGTCAAGTTTCGTCTGTATCCAGCCAGGGGTTCAGGAGAACTAGCCCAGAAAAAAATTGTGGTATCAAAATCCTTTCAAGGGCCATAACTCTGCCAAATATCTGTAAACCAAAACGTGACGATGACATGCACAACTAGGCTTGGTGCTGATCATCCCTAAAAAGTTTTGTTTAATCCGGCCAGGGGTTCAAGAGAACTAGTCGGAACAAAGTTTGTGTATTAAAACCTTTAAAGGGCTATAACTCCGCCAAAATCATTCAATTGGAACACGGTGACTATGTACAACTAGGCTTAACTGATCATCCCTACAAAGTTTCAATGAAATCCAGCCAAATGAAGGCCCTTTCATCTTAATGAGGCCAAGATATAGCATATTTCAGAAAATCAAGGGCCATGACTCCGATGTAAATGGTCTAATCTGGATATTTTTCGAACTTGTCCAAGCTTTCATTGATATTAACAATCTGGTAAAGTTTCTTAAAGATCGGATGAAGCATGAAGGCCTTATCGTCTTAACAAGGCAAAATATAGGATTTTTAACTAAATCAAGGGCCATAACTCATCTGTTACTGGTCCAATCTGGCTGTTTTTTGAAATTGTCTGAGCTGTCATTGATATAAACAATCAAGTAAAGTTTTGAAGAGATTAGATGAAAGATGAAGGCCCTATCGAATTAATGAGGCAAAATATAGCAATTTTAACTAAATCAAGGGCCATAACTCATCTGTTACTGGTCCAATCTGGCTGTTTTTCGAAATTATCTGAGCTGTCATTGATATAAACAATCAGGTAAAGTTTTGTAAAGATCAGATGAAAGATGAAGGCCCTATCGAATTAACGAGGCAAAATATAGCATTTTTAACTAAATCAAGGGCCATAACTCCGCTGTTACTGGTCCGATCTGGCTGATCTTCGAAATGTCCAAGCTTTCATTTATATAAACTATCTGGTAAAGTTTGGTAAAGATCGAATGAAAAATAAAGGCCCTATCGTCTTGAGGCAAAATATAACATTTTTAACTAAATCAAGGGCCGTAACTCCGCTGTTAATGGTCCGATCCAGCTAGTTTTCGAACTTGTCCTAGCTCTTATTTATATAAACAATCTGGTAAAGTTTGGTAAAGATTGGATGAAAGATGAAGGCCCTATCATCTTAATGAGGCAAAATATAGCAATTTTAACTAAATCAAGGGCAATAACTCCGCTGTTTATGGTCCAATCTAGCTGGTTTTCGAACTTGTCAGAGCTTTCATTGATATTAACAATCTGTGAAAGTTTGGTAAAGATCAAATAATAAATGAAGGTGCTAGTGTTCACAAGGCTTAATATGACATTTTTCAGCAAAACAAGGGCCATAACTCCGGTGAAATTATTTTGATCTTGCCGGTTTTCTAACTTGTCCAAGCTTTCATTGATATAAAGACATTGGCAAACTTAAGTAAAGGTCCGATTAATATTGAAGGCCCTCGAGTGTTAAGAAGGCAGAAAATAGCATTTTTCAAAAAAAACAAGGGCCATAACTCCGGTGTTACTGATCCAATTTAGCTGGTTTTCGAACTTGTTTGAGCTTTCATTGATATTAACAATCTGTGCAAGTTTGGTAAAGATCAAATAATAAATGAATGTGCTAGAGTGTTCACAAGGCAGAAAATGGCATTTTTCAGAAAAAACAAGGGCCATAACTCTGGTGTTACTGACCCAATTTAGCTGATCTTCGAACTTGTCCAAGCTATCATTGGTATTAACAATCTGAGCAAGTTTGGTAACGATCAAATAATAAATGAAGGCGTTAGAGCGTTCACAAGGCAGAAATGGCAATTTTCAGAAAAAACAAGGGCCATAACTCCTGTGTTACAGATCCGATTTGCGCTGTTTTTTCGAACTTGTCCGAGCTTTCATTGATATTAACATCTATGCAAGTTTGGGAAAGATCAAATAATAATGAAGGTGCTATAGGAGTGTTCCACAAGGGCTTAATATGGAGTGATGTGTTCATCACAATATGGCATTTTTCAGAAAAACAAGGGCCATAACTCCGGTGAAATTTATCCGATCCGGCTGGTTTTCGAACTTGTCCGAGCTTTCATTGATATAAAGACACTGGCAAAGTTTCGTAAAGTTTCGATTAATAACGAAGGCCCTAGAGTGTTCACAAGGCAAAAGTTAACAGACGGACGGACGGACGGACGACTGACAACTCGTCATCCCATAAGCTCTGCTGGCCTTCAGCCAGTAGAGCTAAAAATGAAACACAGTGTACATCCCACTTAAAACATTAAAGGGGACACAAGGAATTCTTGATATGTTTTTTCTTCTAAAACTCACAGCATCCCAATATTTTTTTAACATAGCTTGAGTATTAATAAATATATGATAAGTTCAAAGCAAAATATTTTTGCATATTACTAATTGTTGGTCATATTAGGCCAATATTATATTTAAATCTAATGTAGAATGACGAAGAAATAGTGAAAACTCCAAATGTTATAACTTTTTATTTAAATATCTGCAAACAGGTTTGAAGTCAAAAGGATACTGGATTGAACTAACCGAGGTGTTAATTTTAATGTTTGATCAGTAATTCAAGATTGTACTGTGTCCCTTTAAACAGAAATCAAACAGAACATATTCTTTATTTATGGCTTAAACAAACGTTAATTAAATATTTGAACTGCTTTTAAAAAGGCTAAATAACTAAATAAAACACATATATAACTGTTATGAAACTGTGTCAACAAGAAATAATTGGCCCCTAACTGGCCAACAAGTAAAAATATTTCACACATACAAATATTATGAGCATAAGTATTTTTGGTCCCTAGATAACTTATACAATACTGTAAACGCAGTACTGAATCACGTTTTAAAGGGACCGGAGGCAATCTGAAAGATTATGGGTGTCAATCCAAATACCAATAAAACCAGCATAACAAATTTCAGCTGCATAATCTTTTTGCATATTATGTACTACTATGTTCAACTGTATAAAACTCACAGTTATAAGAACTTAGCTATTTTTGGTTGTATGACTAATTATTATAAAAAATAATTTATCTTGCTTTAAGTCTTAAATAAATTCTCGTTTTGTGATTGAAGTGCATCTTTTTTTAATTACATGTACAGGTGCTAGCAAGACGAACCCCATACAAATTTATATCTATGAATTGAATTGAATTGGGGTTTTACGGCGCACCAATACAAGAAAGGTTATATGGCGCCAAACAGGGATGAACATGCCAGGCTCATCCTCCATTTACATCTAGATAATTGAATTGAAGTGGGGTTTTACGGTGCCCCAACACAAGAAAGGTTATATGGTGCCAAACAGGGATGAACATGCAAGGCTCATCCTCCATTTACATCTAGATAAAATATGGGGAAATGGGCATAGAACCTTCTAACCTGCAGAACTGCAGAGTTGATGCAAATTCTGTTTTCTATTGTAGCCACTCCATGCCACGTTTCCACATTTGCATATGCAGTGTCATGAAGAAAACCTTGAATGAGCATGATAAAAAATGAACATGAAGATGGGGTTGGGAGTGGGGAGAGTCCTACCCCTCTGCCTCTAGCGGGATTTGCAGTGGTTGTATTTTACCCCGGCAACCACACGGGGATTATATTTATGACTGTAACAACAAAAACTAGTTATTGAGTTTTATAGACCAAATATTTTCATCAACAACAATTAAACCAAAGGAAATCTGCCACTCATCAAGTGTACATTTCACATGAAACTGAAGTAGATCATGATAGTGTTCATTTGTATTTGGATCAAAACCAATTAGTCTTCCAGACGCCTCTAGCCCCTTTAACGCATTTAAACCCATGAACAAACCCATGAACAAACCCATGAACATTGCACAGAATTGAATTGAATTGGATTTTATAGTCGCACCAACAGCTAAGGTAATATGGCAACTTTCCAGCTTCCACTGGTGGAGGAAGACCCCAGGTGCCCGTCCGGGCAATTTTCATGCACGGGCGGGCACCTGGGTAGAACCACCGACGTTACGCAAGCCAGCTGGATAGCTTCCTCACATAAAGATTCCTAGAACATTGCACAGACTTACATAAAAAGATCAAAGACAGCAAGTCAACAAACTGTCATTTCACTGAAACTCTTTATACGAGAATTGCAGTTATTCAATAATAACAAATGCTCTTTTAACAGTTATAAAAAAGAAACAGTGAACATTTAGAAATTTAACAAAACAACTATCTCTCTTCTGAGTATGCAAGACGTACATCATTTAGGTATAGACTTAAACATATAGCAACAAGCATTTTAAACGAAATTATAAATCTCAACACTCACTTACATAACAGACATCACATTATGGATATAGATCTTTGGTATTATATAGAATCATGTAAGAAAAAGTCCCTTAATAAGAACACGAATGAGTGGGGAGCTGTGAGGGGCTGTCATGGGTTGAGTGATGGGGACACCATATCAATATAGTTAACCCCACAGATTAACTATGGATTTGTAATAACAGATTTAAACAATAAATTTTATCATATAATAATACATCCAATATAATTAACAAGATTGCTCCCTGCCTGGGTTATCTCCCATAAAACATATAGTTAACATTGCCAGCAGAATTTACCCATAAAATGGTTTATTATATACTTTCCAGGGAAATAGTGGATTTTATGATTAAAATAAAACCTTATACTTTCATTGTTTATATTTTGTCCTGCTCAGGGCCACAACACATATGGTCATTGTGGGCAACCACGACTTTTCAATCCTGGGTCCAACGCATTATCACTAACCACAGCGCCCCACAAAAAGTATTATACAATTTATAAATCTGTAGGTCTGTTTCAGCCAGAATACATGGCAAAAGGGGAGAAAATTTAACAAAAAACAGTATTACTCACAAATTTTAACTGAATAAAAACATTTAGAAACTCAAAGAACAAATTATGGTTTCAGCCAACTCTAACAACCCACTGTCTTTTTTGCTGGAACCATCCTTAAAGAGACTTGCTTTTTCTTCTTCAGAATTAACATTTCTAAGACTTTGACTAACATGTTTCGCATGGGGAGAATTGAATTGAATAGGGTTTTAAGGTGCACCAACACATGAAAGGTTATATGGCGCCTAACAGGCATGAACATGCCAGGCTCATGCTCCATGTATATCGAGATAAAATATGGAAAATGGGCCTAGAACCTTCTCACCCTGAACTGCAGAGTTGCTGCAAATTCTATCGTAGACACTCCATTTACGCTGGAGCCATGTTTATTGTTTTTCTGCCATTGCTCTTTTGAGGTGAGCGAGGTGGCACCTGAAACAATGCAGGGATCATGATGAAGACCTTTAATGAACATGAACAAAAAATGATAAAATGAACATGAATTTGTGGGGATTCTACCCCTGTGCCTACCCCTCCAAAGGGATCTGCAGTGGCTCTATTCTTTGCCCCGTGACCAAACGGGGGCCCCCGCGGGAACCACACAGGGTGTTTTACTAAAAAAACAACGAAACATTTTGTTAAATATGAGTTGAACATTAATAGGAAATGATTTATAATAATTTATATAACATGTCGGTGTACTCAATGCGCCCAAATCGTACAGTTTGGAGAGATTTTAAGGTAAATGTTTGTTTACACGATTAAATAAATGTTATGAGAGCACTCTGGTCTAGTAGCAGAGCGTCGGACCCAGGGTCGAAGGGTCGTTGGTTCCATACCGGCCACGATCATATGTGTTGTGTCCCTGAGCAAGACACTTTATCTGCACTTGCTTTAATAGTACTTGTTTTACCCAGGAAGACATCGAGAGTGATTAAAATAAGTTCAGAGAGCTTTCATTACAATCAAGGTAAAATAAATAAGTTTAAACTAAATGCTGCTTTTGGAAAGATTATAGAGTTAAATAGAGCTTATCAATCCTTCATAAGCTATCTCTATTTTTACAACCCCATTTTAGAGTAATCAAAGAAGGATTTATTTTAGACCATTCTGGAGGTAAACCCCTTTAATATGTTTAAGAAGAATGTTTTAAAAAAGAAAAGTTATAATTAATATCAAGATTCCTTTCACTTTACACAGTTATTGCAATTATACCATCTGAAGACTGTAACTAACAAATTATAAGAATCCATCATGAGTTTCCATGTGAGATAGAGAAATCTCACCCGAGGGGTTAGAATTGCAACCGGGGACGAGGCTCTGCTGCGTGCCTGGTTGCAATTCTGATCCGGAGGATGAGATTATAAGAATCTTTCATGGGTATCCGGTGAAGATAGGGAATTCCAACCCGAGGTATATATGTTTTTATCGGAACCGAGGCTCTGCCTATCTGAACCTGAACCCTATCTGAACCGAATACCCATGATAGATTCTTTTTCTTGCATATCAGAGACATGTTGTGCTTTAGACGCCACCACCTACTAATGTTTTGCATGTTATTCGGCATACCGGAAGTTGGCGCGCGTGAATTTTATCTCGACCCTAGGGTGAGATGGAAATATCTAGCCTCGGTAAAATGACGGATATCCTTGTCCGGTATGCAAGAATTCCCTATCTCACATGGATCACTCATGATAGATTATTTTTCTCCCATTATGTGTTTATTACCGGCATAAAATCAATGACTTTGCTGATTTAACGCCAGAATAAGGCGATGTCGAGGTAACGTCAATACGTCGTAAGTCACATGTCATGTAAGATAGAGTTATCTCACATGAGGAAAATGCCTATCTCACATGAGCAGAAATGGGAGAAAATCTGTATCTTCATGCACATCGTTCTTCAGGCACAAGTAATTATAAAATATGAACCAGGATAATTATCTAAGCAGTGTCATGTCCAAATCACGTGCTTGATTATCCCTTAATAGAACAAAAAGAATCATTTATATTATGTCATCTACTGATTAATAGTCTAGAATATCTCTATAAGTACGTACATAAAGGCATGTGCAACAGGTGGATTTCAAATTAATTAAACTGGCACCTCATTTCATGCAACAAATATCAAGTTTTCTTCATCAGATTCCAGGGTTCATCCAGTTACTTTACCACAATATATTTCATGTTTAGGCATGATTTATCCGACATATTACATGTTTAAACATGATTTATCCAACATAATACAATGTCATGGTTATTTATGATTTATCAAAGATATTACATGTAAATGCACGATTTATCTGAGATATAGCATGTTTATGCATGATTTATCCAAGATATTACATTTATGCATGATTATATCCAAAATATTACATGTTAATGCACAATTTATCCGAGATATAGCATGTTTATGCATGATTTATCCAAGATATTACATTTATGCATGATTATATCCAAAATATTACATGTTTATGCATGATTTATCCAAGGTTTTACATGTTTATGCACAATTTGTCCAAGATATTACATGTTTATGCATGATTTATACAAGATATAACAGGTTTACGCATGATTTATCCAATATATTACATGTTTATACAAGATGTATCAAAGATATTACATGTTTATACATGATTTATCTGAGATATAACATGTTATGCATTATTTATCCAAGATATTACATGTTTATGCATGATTTATACAAGATATAACAGGTTTACGCATGATTTATCCAATATATTACATGTTTATACAAGATTTATCAAAGATATTACATGTTTATACATGATTTATCTGAGATATAAAATGTTATGCATTATTTATCCAAGATATTTCATTTTATGCATAATTTATCTGAGATATTACATCATGATTTATCTGAGATGTAATATGTTATGCATGATTTATACAACATGCAATGGATTAGTAACTTCTGTGGATTATATTGTTAAATATATCATTACTGACTATGTGTTTTTCCCACATTTAAACTTTGATTTCTTTGGAAACATTCCCTTGGATTAAATGTACATCTTAAGCTTGCTCTAGGCAAAGTCTTTCTCACTGGAGGTAAAATGGAGTTTTAATACGTGTAACATGTCAATAACCGGTATAGTAAAATACTACAAACAGTTTGGCAACTCTCTCTTCTGTCAGGTAAAATCTGGCTCCCGTTTTATTAAACATCTTAAGATAATGCTGATCGTTAATCAAATTTTAAAATCGTCCACATTTTTTCAACTAAGTATTCGATGTCGACAAGTATGTGTGCACGTAGAGCAGAAATACCACATGAATAATAAAATGAAATCACGTTTATGTGTAAAATGTAATGCATAGTAAAGCATTTAAGAAATTATCTTGCGATCAGAATTGTCGTTAAGTTGTTTCATAAAATGGGGCCCTGATCCCTACTTCTCTCCCTTTACTAGAAGTTAGCACTGTGGAACATAGAAAACAGGTTTGTTCCTTCCATTTCCATTTCGCACTTTAAATTCGGCACCATCTTTTTCTAATCTAACATGGTATGGGATAAAGTAAGCAAATCCTCTCAGCATTTTGCACAGGAAGTTCATGTGATGTGTAGTAATCCACCATTTCAGGAATTGTGCAAAATGGCGGACTATTTTCTCCCAGTATGTAAGTGCCGTCTGCTTTATAGGCAATCTTCATGTGCATGGGAAGGTTATTCCAGCCTCTGTGGAAAGAATGGAATGGTTTTGCAATTAAATATGTTTTGATAAATTATCTAAACGGAAACGAGATGTCCACTTAGAGGCCCAAGTTAAATTAAGTAGATGCCCAAGTGGGCCTTAAAGGAACACACGACAATCTTAAGATCTGTTTTACACATTTTCAGGCATTAAAACAAACCAAACATCTACAAAAGTTTCTTCTTTTGTTTTCCTAGCCCCCTATTCAATAAAGTGATTTAAAAAAAAATTAAATAAATAAATAAAATCTAAAATTAATAAATTCTCTAAAATTAATTAACAGCTAATTGAAAAATAATGTCTAATAACTTATTTCCCTTTACAGACATGTGTTATAAAATAAAATAAAGTGCTTATAGAACCTATATCGAGTTCAATTTTACTAGAACAGCATGGAAATATTCTGTCTTTCAAAATAATTTTGGGTGACAATAAATCAAGATTGTTGCGAGTAATCTTTTGTAGCGATGACCATCTTGGTAAATTGTGGATAGGAGGCGTTACATGCTGTAGAAGATATTATGAAATATATAACCTTAAAGCGTGACCTTGATCAACAACCACACGTTTCACTATGTATGACCTAAAGATGCGTGACTGTGTAGAAATGAAATGCCACATTATGGTGACATCTCACTACATTATGACCTATTGTCAAACTATTGTGTATAAATGGAATAACACATTTTAAAGAGTGAGGGAGTAATCCTTCTTTGAAGTCTCACTACACATGCCATATTGATACATGACTGTGTATACATGTAATAACACATACTAAGATTGAGGGAGTAATTCTTCTCTGAAGTCTCACTAGATGTGATCTATTGTCACATGACGGTGTATAAATGGATTGCCACATATGTAGGAGTAAGGGAGTAATCCTTCTTTGAAATCTCACTACATGTGATCTAATGTGCATAAATGGAATGCAGCATACTTAAAAGTGAGGGAGTAATCTGCATTGAAGGTCTTACTACACATGACCTACTGACACACTATTGTGTATTGTGTATAACTGGAAAGCCACATACTTTAGGGTAAGGGAGTAATCCTTTTTGGAAGTCTCACTACGTCGTATAAGATAGCTGCCCTCCTTGAACAATAACAACATCCGTTCTGCGTCAGTCCGCTTTATAGTTCCATGGTAAAAACTGAAACCAGATGAAAATGTGTCAAGCTTTGTAAAATATTATGTAAGTCTACCAATTAAATACAGACAAGAGTTCTCCCAATGGGATCTGCAAACTTCTGAGAATCTGTCTTGGTGGGGGTTGTGGGGGGACCTTGGTTGGCCAGAACTACATGCCAGCTTGATCATACTGGGGAAAGCAGTGATGATTTATGGATTCAGAGCTTAAACAAGAAACACATTTTAAATTTTAGCACTAGTGGCCATCATGGATTCTGGACTGAACTAAGATTTGTCAAGGTATACTTTCTGCTGATTTAAGGTATTACAGCAGAGGCAAAAACACGGTAGCAATATTGGCCATCTTGGATTTTGTTCAGAACTAATATTTGGCAAGGCTCATGTTCTAATGACTGAAAATATTACAGCAGTAAAAAGACACTAACTTTTAGCAATCTTGGACATCTTGGACTTTGGTCTTGATTTAGAAAGGCACAAACTCCATTTCGCCTTTCACTACTCATATGGTAAGCTTTTATGAGCACCTTGGATTTTGCAGTAAATTATAAATGTAAATTTCATTAATGACCATTGAGCGATAATCCAATATGCAGGTGTGGATTGGTTGCCAACTTTTTTTGTTTTAAACTTGCTCTCCCCCACCCACCCCATTAAACCTCAGAAGACCTAAAAATTCTTTGTGTTTTGGCGCAGGATGACTCACAAGCTCACAGGACAACTCGCAAGCTTTACGACTCGCAAGCTTGTCATATTTTACCAAAACAATTTAACTTGTACATATTACGATACGGATCAGTAATTACTTCTGGTCATTCAGTGGCATAGTTTTGTCTATTTTCTCTGCCAGCGCTCCAAGTGACATGCAACTGTCGGACCGTACAAAACTTTCTTGGTCTGTATGAGTTCTACGACCTGAAAAATGTCAATAAGAAATATATAGTTACTGTAAGGAAAATATTTTCAAATTAATTTATCTGAAGTAGCTTCAAAAAAGAAGTTATCAAAATTATAGGACTCTTCCATTTTGTCAGTTTCAACATTTGGTCACTATTTTGTCTGATTTACTGTTAACAGTATCAACATTTTGTCTTGTTTACTGTTTGCAGCATCAACATTTTGTCTTGTTTACTGTTTGCAGTATCAACATGTTGTCTTGTTTACTGTTTGCAGCATCAACATTTTGTCTTGTTTACTGTTTGCAGCATCAACATTTTGTCTTGTTTACTAAATTAACAGTATCAACATTTTGTCTTGTTTACTGTTTGCAGCATCAACATTTTGTCTTGTTTACTAAATTAACAGTATCAACATTTTGTCTTGTTTACTGTTTGCAGTATCAACATGTTGTCTTGTTTACTGTTTGCAGCATCAACATTTTGTCTTGTTTACTGTTTGCAGTATCAGTATTTTGTCTTGCGTCAACATTTTGTCTTGTTTACTGTTTGCAGCATCACCATTTTGTCTTGTTTACTATTTACAGCATCACCATTTTGTCGGTTTTATTGTTTACAGTAGCATTACAAGTAAGTTTTTAATATTTCTCAAACAGCCTGGCTGTTTATAAGGCAAACAACCACATCAATTTTAATGTTTTTATCTCTGCAGACAAACCATAAGCTGCATGTAGACATATTGTATAACGGGGTGATTATTCTGCAATGTGTAGCATTTAGGATAACAAAATGTGAAAGGCTAAACCACTAATGCATAGTTTGCTTTATTTATATTTATAATATTGTATATTACTAATTAAACACCAAGATCGCCATTTTAAAAATTTGTTGAAAATAAATTCAATAAACGTGTGTGTATATAAAATGACTGTCGAAAGTAATTGAATTGAATTGGATTTTATAGTCATACCAACAGCTAAGGTCATATGGCGACTTTCCAGCTTCCATTGGTGGAGGAGGACCCCAGCTGTTCTACCGGGCAATTTTCGTGCATGGGGCGGGTACCTGGTAGAACCACCGACATTCCGCAAGCCAGCTGAACAGCTTCCTCATACAAGGATTCCTAGGCCCATGAGGGATCCAACCCCCAGTGGTGAGGGGCAAGGGATTAAGAGACTAACCATTCAGCCACGGATGCCCCCATGTCGACAGTAAACCAATATACAATACAGAATGCAATCCAAAACATGAACAACTTACGAATAGGAGAGACGTTTGGAGATGGTGTTGTCTGTATGGGATAGTGGTCATCAGGGGCCCTAACTCTGTCCGAGTCTGCAAGTCTGGCTCGATGCTGCACCGCATTCTCCTCCTGGATCTGACCCTGACTAGCCCGCTGCTTTCTCGCATGCGCCAGCTTTTCTTCAAACTCTTTCTGCTTTTCTGGTGTATCCCAGGCGTCCTCGTAGTTTGCTACAATTTGCCTCGCATGTCCGTGAACTCGAGGTGGTGGGGAATTACGAATTGGGGGTTGCTTATATATAGCATCATCCATGGAACTATTGTCATTCTTTTGGTTATTTCCCCACGCCACTTCATACACAGTACTGTCCGAAATTTCTGAGTTGTTAACACTGTCCGCAGGTTTTACACCCATAGCAGTATTGTTTGGTTTAGCATTATTTAAAATTGGATTTACATGGGTTGACGCGTTGTCTATTGATGTTCTTTTCTCATCTTTTTTCTCAGCTTTCTCAAGTAACAGTGAAAACTTTCGCTGCCTCTCTTGAGAATCCCAGGGTTCTTCATAGTTTGGTGGAATATCTTCGTACTTTTCACGCTGCATTTTGACCACACCTGGTGTTGCTGGTGTAAACACGTCCTCAGAAGTATTCGACCCTTGGGAGCCTATTCTACCCGCTCTCTGCGACCATGTGTCTATATGGTCGTACGTTTCAGCGTTGGGTAATCTTGTATTTGGAACGGCGTTGGTGTTCGAGTTCAAGTGACTGTACTGATCACTGCTTGGACTTCCTGTTTACACACAAACAAATTACAAACATCAAAGATAACCCTTTTTGTAGTATTATTAATTAACAAATTTAACTCTTAAACATCATATGGACATTTCTTGATAGTCTCGGAGAGAAACATGTACTGAAAACCGCTACTTAAGTTGTATGTAAAAATAAGTATTAGTTGCATGATGTAGATACTACTTTTACCACTGTGTGGTTGCACGGTGAAATGAGGTAAATCTGAATTGTATAGCTGCACAACTATTGCCAGATAACTGATAAATACATTTACCTGTGGATCAATTTACCTGTTCAAAGTTTTCTAGTCATCAAATAAAATCTTATTCTCGCTTTTCAGATATTGCAATGTGTGAATTGAAAATATCTATTGTTGTGTATCGATTTCGATTTAAATAAACATAAACATGTTCATGAAACAAAACATGGCCGAGGAACTTTAAAGAGACACACGGCAATCTTGATTTCTTAAAAAAAAACAGCATCCCGTTAGTTTTCCAACATAATTTGCATTTTTGCAATCATTAATATATGTTATTAGAATAATTCAAAGCAAATTGTTTTAGCATATTATTAACTGTTAATTATATTGCACCAATAACATATAAATTCCATCGCAGAATAACGGCAAACAACAAGAGGCCCAAGAGGGCCTGTGGACGCTCTACTGGCTCAAGATAAAGTTGATGTATAAGGGGCCATAAGTCTTTCAAAAATAATTCAACCAAAACATGGCAATGATAGGTGCAATTAGTCTTAGTACTGACCATTCTCGCCAAGATTCACTGAAATCTGGCAAAGAGTTCAGAAGAGACTAATCTGGACAAAGTTTGTGTATTAAAACATTTAAAGGGTCACAACTCTGCCAAAAATCATTCAACCGAAAAATGGCGATGATATGCACAACTAGGCTTGATACTGATCATCCTTGTCAAGTTTCATCTATATCCAGCCAGGGGTTCAGGAGAACTAGCCCGAAAAAGATTGTGGTATCAAAATCCTTTAAAGGGCCATAACTCTGCCAAATATCTGTAAACCGGAACGTGACAATGACATGCACAACTAGGCTTGGTGCTGATCATCCCTGGAAAGTTTCATTGAAATCTGGCGAGGGGTTCAGGAGAAGTAGATCAGACAAAATTTGTTTATTAAAACCTTTAAAGGGCCATAATTCTGCCAAAAAAAATCATTTAACCGGAATACGCCAATGATTTGCAAAACTATATATGGAATTGATCATCCCTAAAAAGCTTCGTTTAAATCGGGCCAGAGGTTCAGGAGAACTAGTCAGAACAAAGTTTGTGTATTAAAACCTTTAAAGGGCCCTAACTCCGCCAAAAATCATTCAACCGGAACACGGCGATGATGTGCACAACTAGATAAAGAATCGATCATCCCTAAAAAGTTTCGTCTAATCCGGCCAGGGATTCAGGAGAACTAGTAAGAACAAAGTTTGTGTATTAAAACCTTTAAAGGGCCATAACTCTGCCAAAATCATTCAACTGGAACCCGGTGACTATGTACAACTAGGCTTGGTACTGATCATCCCTGCAAAGTTTCAATGAAATCCGGCCAAATGAAGGCCCTTTCGTCTTAATGAGGCCACGATATAGCATATTTCAGAAAATCAAGGGTCATGACTTCGATGTAAATGGTCCAATCTGGATGGTTTTCGAAATTGTCCAAGCTTTCATCGATATTAACAATCTGGTAAAGTTTCTTAAAGATCGGATGAAAGATGAGGCCCTATCGTCTTAACGAGGCAAAATATAGGATTTTTAACTAAATCAAGGGCCATAACTCATCCGTTACTGGTCCGATCTGGCTGGTTTTCGAAATTGTCTGAGCTGTCATTGATATAAACAATCAGGTAAAGTTTTGTAAACATCAGATGAAAGATAAAGGCCCTATCGAATTAACAAGGCAAAATATAGCACTTTTAACTAAATCAAGGGCAATAACTCCGCTGTTAATGGTTCGATCTAGCTGGTTTTCAAACTTGTCCGAGCTTTCATTGATATTAACAATCTGCGCAAGTTTGGTAAAGATCAAATAATAAATGTAGGTGCTAGAGTGTTCACAAGGCTTAATATGGCATTTTTCAGCAAAACAAGGGTCATAATTCCGTTGAAATTACATCGATCTTGCCGGTTTTCAAACTTGTTCAAGTTTTCATTGATATAAAGATATAAAGAAGTTAAGTAAAGATCCGATTAATAATGAAGGCCCTAGAGTGTTCACAAGGCAGAAAATAGCATTTTCCAGAAAAAACAAGGGCCATAACTCCGGTGTTACTGATCTGATTTAGATTGTTTTCGAACTTGTTCGAGCTTTCATTGATATTAACAATCTGAGGAAGTTTGGTAAAGATCAAGTAATAAATGAAGGTGCTAGAGTGTTCACAAGGCAGAAAATGCCATTTTTCAGAAAAACAAGGGCCACAACTCCGGTGTTACTGACCCAATTCAGCCGATTTTCGAACTTGTCCAAGCTATAATTGGTATTAACAATCTTTGCAAGTTTGGTAACGATCAAATAATAAATGAAGGTGATAGAGCGTTCACAAGGCAGAAAACAGCAATTTCCAGAAAAATCAAGGGCCATAACTCCGGTGCTACTGATCCGATTTGGCTGGTTTTCAAACTTGTTCGAGCCTTCATAGATATAAACAATCTGTGCAAGTTTGGTAAAGATCAAATAATAAATGAAGGTGCTAGAGTGTTCACAAGGCTTAATATGGCATTTTTCAGCAAAACAAGGGCCATAACTCCGGTGAAATTATTCCGATCTGGCTGGTTTTCAAACTTGTCCGAGCTTTCATTGATATTAACAACCTGTTAAAGTTTGGTAAAGATCGAATGAAAAATGAAGGCCCTATGGTGGTAACAAGACAAAAGTTAACGACGGACGGCCGGACAACGGACAACTCGTCATCCCATAAGCTCTGCTGGCCTTCGGCCAGTAGAGCTAACAAGAGGCCCAAGAGGGCCTGTGGCGCTCTACTGGCTAATATGGCTCTTATGACATCAATGAAGCAAGTGACTATCGTCTTAAAGAGGCAAAATATAGCCATAACTCCGCTATTACTGGTCCGATCTGGCTGGTTTTCCAAGTTAATAAAAAAAAAAAAAAAAAAAAAAAATAAAAAAAAAAATAAAAAAAAAAAAAAAAAAATAATAATAATAAATAAAAAAAAAATTAACAAAATTAAAAATAAAAAAAATAAAAAAATAAAAAAAAAATAAATAAAAAAAAAATAATAAAAAAAAAAAAAAAAAATATATATAAAAAAATTAATAAAAAATAAAGAAATTAAAAAATTTAAAACAAGCATTTCTGTACAACTGTGACCCCCGCAGGGCGGGGCCAGATGTGACCCCAGGGTCACCATTTGAACAAAATTGGTAAAGGACCATAGCAACAGCAAAATATTAAACCTCTGGATCTTGCAGTTTCCGAGAAGAAGATTTTTTAAGTTTTTTTCCTATACATGTCTATGTAAAACATGTGACCCTTGGGGCGGGGCCAAATGTGACCCCAGGGTCACCATTTGAACAAAGTTGGTAAAGGACCATAAGCTTATAATAAATGTAAAATATCAAATCTCTGCTCTTGTAGTTTCCGAGAAGATTTTTTAAAAGTCTATGTAAAACTGTGACCCTCGGGGCGGGGACAAATTTGACCCCAGGGTCACCATTTGAACAATCTTAGTAGAGGACCATAAGCTGATGCTACATGTAATACATGAGAGCTCTGTGCCATGTGGTTCCAGAGAAGAAGATTTTTCAGTTTTTCCCTATACAAGCCTTTGTAAAACTGTGACCCCCGGGGTGGGGCCAAATGTGACCCCTGGGTCACCATTTGAACAAACTTGGTAGAGGACCTGATGAGCTTATAGCAAATGCAAAATATTAAACCTCTGGCTCTTGCAGTTTCAGAGAAGAAGATTTTTTAAGTCTTTCCCTATACATGTCTATGTAAAACATGTGACCTTTGGGGCGGGGCCAAATGTGACCCGAGGGTCACCATTTGAACAAACTTGGTTAATGACCATAAGCTTATAGTAAATGCAAAATATCAAACCTCTGGCTGTTGTAGTTTCCGAGGAAAGATTTTTTAAAAAAAAATCCTATATAAGTCTATGTAAAACTGTGACCCCCGGGGCGGGGACAAATTTGACCCCAGGGTCACCATTTGAACAAACTTAGTGGAGGACCATAAGCTGATGCTACATGTAATACATGAGAGCTCTGTGCCTTGTGGTTTCAGAGAAGAAGATTTTTCAAAGTTTTTCCTATATGTCTATATGAAAAACATGCAAAACCTCAATATACAAACTTTGACCCCCGGGGCACGGCCATTTTTGACCCCGGGGACTTTATTTGAACAATCTTGATAGTCTAGGCCTTGGCGATCATTTTAAAGAAAAAACTGTTGAAATCTGTCCAGCGGTTCTGGAGAAGAAGATTTTTTAAGGTTTCGACTATATATGGTAATGGCAGCCATCTTGGATGTAGCGCTGACCTAATTTTAACAAATCTAAAAGCATTTATCTAAGGATCATCCGTGTGAAGTTTGGTCAAAATTAACCAAGCGGTTTCTGAGGAGAAGTCGTTTGAAGAAAAGTTAACGGACGACAGACGACAGACAGACGACGGACGACAGACAACACACCGTCCCATAAGCTCTGCTGGCCCTTGGCCAGTAGAGCTAAAAATGAAAACTCAAAATTGTATTTTATTATATGCAAGCAGATTTAAAGTCAAACTGATACTGAGTTAATAATTTAATGTTGTTTAACGGCTCATCAACACAGTATAGGTTATTTAGAGCCGACCCAGGGAGAGGGGAAGGATACATAGGAACCTGCCCTACTCTTATTATCGAAGAGATTCCTATGGTTCTTCAACGTGCTGGGTGGATAGACCGATACACGGGACCGCCCGGTTTACGTCCGTCCCATCCGACGGACGAGGCTAAGGGAAAGTGTCTTGCCCAAGAACACACCGACGGGGTCTCCGGTTACAAATCCGCCGCGCTACCGACTGTGCCACGCCAGCCCTCTCTGAGATAATAAATTGTGTCTCCTCTGAGAAGTCTTGAATAAAAACATATACCTAAAACGCTTCAATCTGATGCTCCCTCACACACTGTGTGTATGAGAGGTGGGTGGGGTCCTCTCACAAAAAATAATAATATACACATGTACTAAAAGGATAGCACGGATCAAGATTGCTAAAATTGCTAAATATAGATTTCATTCCTACAAATATGTAAGATTTTGTCTGAAAACAGATCGGGAATCTATTGAATTTGATTGTGCTTCTGTTGTCTTATTGTGTGAGGTCAATGTTGATCTGTGCTAATTACAGTTCTGCTTTAAAGGTCCTGTTTTTAAATTGGAACATGTTCATGCAAAGGAAGTTATTTTGTAGGTTAGGTTACATTTAATTACATGTGTACTAACCTGCAGCTAATGGTGGTCCCTGATCGTGTAAGTGCGACACGTCTTTGGCTAGAGCATATATACCACCAGGGTCAGGGGGAACAACCTGTATAGCACCACCTGAAAAAAATAAACTAATATACTGAACAAAAAAAGTTAGCATAAAATGCATGTTAATTCCATAGACGAGATACAACGTCGTGTTTCCATTGATATAAACAGCCAAAGTCTGATAAAGATTGCAAAATGAATGTCTAGACCGATGACGGCAACAAGTTTACGGATGTACGGACAACCGGTACTGGCCAATAAACTGGTTTCAGCCAGGCCATACAAATTGGTACATAAATGTGTAGCATATAACATTACGTGGTCCGAGTATTACCTTTCATACCCCATCCAACTCCTTCTCCAAGAAGCGAAAACGGGGTTGGCTGGGTTATGAAATAAAACCTTAATTTCGGCTTAAAAAATTTGCGTATTGTAAAACATTTAATCTATTAGGTATTTAAACAGGTTATCATATTGTTTCATTAAAAAATGTTTTTAAACGTATTTTATTGTCAAAATATCCGTTATAAAATCCTGCTAATACAAGCTTCTCCATCGCTTAATGGAATTAAAGCGGGACCACGTAATGACAAGCGTGCAAAAAGCAGAATCTAGTTTCTATGATATTACTTTCAAAA